>JAUCBJ010002302.1:0-86654 GCA_032718475.1 Nemertoderma westbladi | reverse complement strand
TCCTCTATGGGAGTTCATGCTGGGCTCTAACTGCTGAGGACACCAAATCTCTGGATGGCACATTCACAAGAATGCTACGCCGGGTTCATTGTGTCAAGTACAATGTACACATCTCCAACCAGACACTATATAACATTGGAGGTTTCTCATTGGATCCCCTAAGCTTGACACTAGAACAAAATCGCCTCCGCTTTGCAGGACATTGCTTTTGCCGTGAGGACCAGCCAGTGCATAATCTTGTACTTTGGCAGCCTCATGGAGTGAATAAGCATGGTGGACAGCCCATGACTTTCTTGAGACGCATCTTAAAGGACACTGGCCTTGAAGATGCGGATGATTTAGAAAATGTCATGGGTGATAGGGAGTTGTGGCGGCGCAATTTTGTCGACAAGCCGGCACAGCATTCAAAAAAATGCAGCTGCAATGCAGCATACCGATCCTAGTAGTTGGTTAGCCCTTAGGCATAGCTTTACTCATGATGGCCCCAGTGGCAGAAATATATTTAGTTATTGTATTTGTAGAAGATATGCACTTTAGCAAGGAGGGATGTCGATGTCCCCAACTTAGACCTTATTGTAATGTTGAATTAACCTCTCTAAAGTCGGCTTGCCGGTACCTTAATAATTAGTTCCTTAGAGTTAACAGCAACGACAACATGATTCAAAATGTATTAGGCTTTGTAAATAAATTAGGCGGCAAAAAAGTTCCTAAATAAATAAAAAAACAAACTAATTATACAAAAAATAAAAGTAAAATCTGGCACCACTCATGTGGGGTACACCACTCATGTGGGGTACACCACTCATGTGGGGTACACCATTCATGTGCGGTACACCACTCATGTGGGGTACACCACTCATGTGCGGTACACCACTCATGTGGGGTACACCACGCATGTAGGGTACACCACGCATGTAGGGTACACCACGCATGTGGGGTACACCACGCATGTGGGGTACACCACTCATGTTGGGTACATCACGTATGTGGGGTACATCACTCATGTGGGGTACACCACTCATGTGGGGTACACCACTCATGTGGGGTACACCACGCATGTAGGGTACATCACTCATGTGCGGTACACCACGCATGTGGGGTACTCCACGCATGTGCGGTACATCACTCATGTGCGGTACACCACGCATGTGCGGTACATCACGCATGTGCGGTACACCACTCATGTTGTGTACATCACGCATGTAGGGTACACCACTCAAGTGGGGTACACCACGCATGTGGGGTACACCACGCATGTGGGGTACACCACGCATGTGGGGTACACCACGCATGTAGGGTACACCACGTATGTGGGGTACACCACGCATGTGGGGTACACCACGCATGTGGGGTACACCACGCATGTGCGGTACATCACTCATGTGGGGTACATCACGCATGTGGGGTACACCACGCATGTGCGGTACACCACTCATGTTGGGTATATCACGCATGTGGGGTACATCACGCATGTGGGGTACACCACGCATGTGGGGTACACCACGCATGTGGGGTACACCACTCAAGTGGGGTACACCACGCATGTGCGGTACACCACTCAAGTGGGGTACACCACGCATGTAGGGTACACCACGCATGTGGGGTACACCACGCATGTGCGGTACACCACGCATGTGGGGTACACCACTCATGTTGGGTACATCACGTATGTGGGGTACATCACTCATGTGGGGTACACCACTCATGTGGGGTACACCACGCATGTAGGGTACATCACTCATGTGCGGTACACCACGCATGTGGGGTACTCCACGCATGTGCGGTACATCACTCATGTGCGGTACACCACGCATGTGCGGTACATCACGCATGTGCGGTACACCACTCATGTTGGGTACATCACGCATGTAGGGTACACCACTCAAGTGGGGTACACCACGCATGTGGGGTACACCACGCATGTGGGGTACACCACGCATGTGGGGTACACCACGCATGTAGGGTACACCACGTATGTGGGGTACACCACGCATGTGCGGTACATCACTCATGTGGGGTACATCACGCATGTGGGGTACACCACGCATGTGCGGTACACCACTCATGTTGGGTATATCACGCATGTGGGGTACATCACGCATGTGGGGTACACCACGCATGTGGGGTACACCACGCATGTGGGGTACACCACTCAAGTGGGGTACCCACGCATGTGCGGTACACCACTCAAGTGGGGTACACCACGCATGTAGGGTACACCACGCATGTGGGGTACACCACGCATGTGCGGTACACCACTCATGTTGGGTACATCACGCATGTGGGGTACATCACGCATGTGGGGTACACCACGCATGTGCGGTACACCACTCAAGTGGGGTACACCACGCATGTAGGGTACACCACGCATGTGGGGTACACCACGCATGTGGGGTACACCACTCAAGTGGGGTACGCCACGCATGTGCGGTACACCACTCAAGTGGGGTACACCACGCATGTAGGGTACATCACGCATGTGGGGTACATCACGCATGTGGGGTACACCACGCATGTGCGGTACACCACTCAAGTGGGGTACACCACGCATGTGGGGTACACCACGCATGTGCGGTACATCACTCATGTGGGGTACATCACGCATGTGGGGTACACCACGCATGTGCGGTACATCACTCAAGTGGGGTACACCACGCATGTGGGGTACACCACGCATGTGCGGTACATCACTCATGTGGGGTACATCACGCATGTGGGGTACACCACGCATGTGCGGTACATCACTCATGTGGGGTACATCACGCATGTGGGGTACACCACGCATATGCGGTACACCACTCATGTAGGGTACATCACGCATGTCAGTGTAAATGATTGAAGAAGGACCACCCACCTCTTCCTTCAACTGAACCGCACCCTCCAGCTCCTTCAACTTGTTCAACAGCTGCACTTCCAGACTTGAATTCCGCTCCAAACTCTCCTCCAATCGGATGCGGAGACTGCGTATATCGGTCAACAATTGGTTAACCAACTCGCTGTTACCAAGGTTATCCGAACTATCCAATCCCCGTAGAGTACTAATCTCCATGTATAGAGACTCGTTGAGTAGCTGACTGGCCTCCAGACGGCTCTGCAGTAATTCTAACAGTTGGCTATTAGAATCGCCTGTTATTAAAATCAATCAAATAAATAATTTTTGATTTACACAGCTTAACAGTCAAGTTTGTATGATTTATGAAACATCCGGATCAATAACGTTATAACATAATGTTTCATTGTGACCATAAAACTGCATTTCTTGTTTTGAAAGAATATCATGGTATGTAAAAAATGATTATTAAAAATGCTAAAAGCATCTTTCTAGTCACATAGCTAACCAAATTCTTACAGTACATTTAGTTTCAGACCAATTTAGTTCAATTACCCAGACCCACCTATATAGTCGACTGGGAGACCATAGTACTCCTCCTTCTGACTAGCTGTCTCATCTGGGTTCGTCTGCGTCTGGTTGAACGTCAGCGTCAGGTTCGGTTGGGTCGCAGTACTCAAACTCTGTCCATCAGCACAACTAGATGCCGCCATAGCAACCACTGGTTCGAGTGTTCTAGAACTATTAAATAATGTCGATTTTCGCGGTATTACATCCTCAGTGAGTTGTGTGGAATTGGGGGCGGATCTGTCCCACAGCCGCGGGTGCGACTGCGATGACTGCAGGAAACGATGGGCCTCCACGGCGGATCTGTCTGACCGTCTCCCACTGTCCGTTAGCGGCGCTGATTGGTCAGAAACTGGAGACGGTGCGCCGTAGGATGCGGTGGTAGAAGTAATGGTGGTGGACATATTCATCTATAAGTATTTACATGTTACTGATTAAGATAACAGCTAAAATATATTCAATGAAATGTAATTTGTTATAATATAAAAAACGTCTGAGATATTATTGATACTAACTTTTTACTTTACATAAAAAGTGCAAGAAATCATCAATACTCTAATTTTCTCTAAAAATAACAAATTTACTTCAAGACTCACTATAGAATTATATTCTCTAAATGCCGTGGATTTTCAAAATTTTATTTTTATTCGAATTAACTTTGTAAAGATTGCTTTGAGTTCTCATTCGTATTGGTTCTATCTATTGTGCACCTATCGGTCAAGTGGTTCAGTAGCTCAGTCGGTAGAGCGTTGGAAATTATATGTGTAGTAGGTATTGAGTTCGAATCCTAGTAAGTGCGAATTATTTTTTGTACAGAATTTCAACTCATTTAAATTAACCGCTACAAATTAATTGCATTTGTCTGTACCAATGAGACTGTAGTTATTTGATTGTAACCAATGTCGTGCAAGTTATATATTAGCTGGACCAATAGCTATCTTTAAAACCCCGTTAGAACCCATAGAACAATCGAGAATTTTCTCGATTGATTGCGGCACAAATTTGGTATATAAAGGTGCGATTTGTTCATTAGTTATCAATCTCAATTGCTGATCTACCTTAACTTTCTGTCTTATTTCAGATTACATTGTTTATTGTATAATAGTTATTATATCTTTTGTAATAAAAGTCAGAAATACTAGTCACATCTCAGCCCTTTTCTATCTGTTTTATCATGGATTCACTACGGTGAACAAACTCAGGGACAGGATGGCCGGCTAGAGATCGGGCCGCAGCAATGAACAGGAACATCGGGGGAATGTAGACGAGAGATAACCCGCAATACCATCTAGAGTTATTCGCCCATCGCCTGAAAGGTTAGACAGCGTTCGATCCTTGCTACCTAAGTGTAAGACCAAAAGATCAAAAGGTAGAAGTAGTGACACGCTGTAAGCCTAAAATTACATCATAGGGACTGTACTGTTTTGATTCAGGAAAAACCGCAGTAGACCTTCATATTCCTACGGGGGAGGGAGAGAGCGCAGGCAGATACTAGTACGCAGATAGGACGTAGGCACACCGGTACGAAGCATACACATTGGTTAGGGTGCAGCAAACTGTACGCTTAACTCTTGCTAAGTACAGGTGCGTCTGTGACTATTTGCAGTACAACAGTGTCCATTGCATTAGAACTTGTAGGCTAGGGGGGTTGCTGTGTTTTCACCTGAATTGGGATTGTACCGTTCAGGCGGTAGGGCAGTTTACACTAGGCGCAAATAAATTGAGGCTATCAGGGATATACTAACATCTACCGTGTCCCCGCCAACGCCCTAATAGGAAGTTACCTGGACTACCTGGGTGACTAAAATTCTAGATAGGAGCCAGGATAGCTATTAGTACCCGTACGCCTACAGTAGTAAACTAACACATCTCTTCTTAGTATCAGGGACCTGGTACCTAAAATTGCCGAATTCTGGGCGTAGTATTAACCTTATGCCTGAATTTGAGTCCTGGAAATACGCAAGAGGGGAAGGAACCTTATCATTCGTGAGTATTGGACCTACAAGTTACAAAATTAGAATATTCGTAAAATGCACACCGTACCCAGTAATTATATATGTGAAGGAGCAAAACTGCCTTTGACCGTTCAGAATTAACACACGCGCGTTAGAAATTATTTACACCTCAAAATATATAAAATTAACTTTCGTCCTTACTGCACTTTGCTCGCTAGTTAGACATCTCCAAATATCTGCCTCTGTACCTAGCTAGCGTCCCTTTTGCCCAACCATATAAATCACACCGCGGCAAAGTATACGAGGCTCTTAGTCCGCCAGTGAGTCAGCCTGATTTTAGGATTCGCTGCGCGGGATTTTGTTTTATCGAAGTTTGTCTGCTCGTAGACTGTTTTCTGCCTCACCGGTTATAAGAGATCGATACTGCAATATATTCGCTTACTTAGAGTTTACTGTTTTGGTGAGAAGGTCGGATTTATGATTTGATTTACAAACTTTACAGTAAGATATTGCAGGTATTGTTACCGTCTCTTCCAATAGTAGGAATAGGCGTATCTCTTCAATTAGTAGGAATATGTTTTACTGAACTACGGTTCAGTAGGACTAAAGTTATTTGAAAATTTTGTATTTTGAGGTAAAATTTGTATTTGATTAGCTAAGTGCTAATTTTTTGAAATAAAATTTGATTTGAATCGCGTGTAAAATTATTTTTGGAATTGAATACCGGTGTTTAAAAAGGGTTTAAATACCATATTGTACCGGTACAAAAATTTTCGTAAAGTAAAACCTAACTCTTTTGTTTTTCAGGATTCAGAACTCATTTCTAGACTGTAACGGGAGCAAGACCGTGTTTAGCAAGTTTGGGAGATAGATAACTCAACAACTTTGGTTGGGAAAATCGCGTTTCGTCCGCAACGTTAAAAACGGAAAGGTTCACGTCCGGTTTGTATCTGGGAATCTGTTTTTCTGGAGAATTATTGGAGTGGGTGAGTTCGAAAAGTTGCATAAATAAGTTAGGCATTACCGTATTAGTTAAAATTATTGTGGGTTCCACTGTCTCAAGTATTTATGCATTCCGTATGATTTCTTTGTTCATTGCTGAATTAGTCCGTATTATTGTATTTAATTTACCTTTTGATAACGCATACCGTTATCCGATTTATTTGTTATAAAATTGGCCGCTAGGCTAATTTTATTATATACTTATTCCGTGACATTTATTTGCTGTAAAATTGGCCGTTTAGGCTAATTTTATCCATCTGCTATAAAATCGGCCGGTAGGCTAATTTTATATGACTGTAATTAGTACCGTTTAGATAAAATACGGTAAGTTTGATACTTTGACACTCACTTTACTTGACTTACAACTACCGAAATGAGTGACAAACAAGACTATACGAAGAACACACCTACCGACTATGACTCGTGTGACGCGGATAAGTCAGCAGCGGAAGAACAACAGGGGAAGACTCGCGAGCCTACCGAACCTACACCGTGTGCGTCACCAGTACATCCAGCGGGAGTACCGGATGCCGTAGTACGAGGCGACGGCAGGACCGAGGACTTTCTAACTGTTCCGCAACCTAGATACAGGGAAACGGACATGGTGAGTTCAGCAGGAAGTCAGGAAAGCGTTGTTAGGAGCGTCGGAGGATACATGGCGCATATTACCAGGAGTATTGGAGAAGGCCAACGCGTATTAGACGAGTTGACCGCGCCGATGTCTCGATTCGAGTTCTACACCCTCCAGGTTAGAGTACAGAGTAAAGTATATAAGTCCGTAGATAATCTAGTTGGCCTACAAGATCTAGCTAGACAGAGACAGGACATGGATACTCAACTTAGAATCCTCGAGAAACTAATGATCGCTAGAGAGAAACTGATTCAGTTTAAGTCGACGATTAGACAGATACAACAGGAACAAGCGGACCAGTTGTTAGGTGAGTCAGTTTCAGACGAATTATTACAGCCCGAGGAAGAACAGGAACTGTACCGACTGGATGGACAATTGAAACATCTGACGGACCACTTACGTATGTGCGGCGAGGATGTCGGAGATTGGGAAACCGTGCCGGAATATACGAGGGAAACTTCACCCGTACGAATCGAATCGGCACCGGGAATACTGAATCAATCACTGGTGAGTATTCGCAGCGAGATTAACGAGGTAAGCATGGTCACGTCAGAAGTTGCTCGACAACAGCAACAGTTCTACAGACAGCAACACGAGATGGAAGAACAAACTCAACTGCTAATGATACAAACAGCGGTAGAGGAAGAGAAAATACGTGTTGCGAATGTAGCGAGAATCTCTCATCTGCAGGAACAAGCCGAACTCGAAGCGGCCGAAATGGAAAGGTTAGAGTTGGATATTGCCCAACAAGCGGCAGCGGCCGAGTTAGCGCAACGAACGGCAACAGCCGAGTTAGAGCGACAAACGGCAGCGGCAGCGGCCGAGTTAGAGCGACAAACGGCAGCGGCAGAGTTAGAGCGACAAACGGAAGCGGCAGAGTTAGAAAGAAAAAGGTTAGTTTCAGAAGCCAGAGTCGAGATGAAGACACGGCAAATAAAAGCCCAACAAGCGATACGACAGGCAGAGTTCGAGGCGCAACAACAACAAACGGAACAACGAGAAAAGGAAGTTAAACTTCGTTTCGAACTTGAGAAAAGGGCGAGAGAATTAGCCGAAACCAAGGAAAATCTGGATCTTCTAGCCCGTGATCGATCAATGAGATCTCGAGACGGACATGACTTGGACCAGATAGAGGTAAGACATCGCCAAATTCAGGAACGGAAGAAGGAAGGAAGCGTAGGAGCACCCGGACGGGAACGACAATTAGTAAAGGACTTGTGTCAACGATTCCCACAGGTAACTCATATGTTTGCACCGGTTACGACTAAGGAACCTGTTTCGATTGCGGGTAGTAGTAACATTTCTCCTATCCATGGTGCGACGGAACACAGGTTTGTTATTCCGGACGAGTTTACACTGCCAAGAGCAACGTCGTCGCCTATTCCGAAAGTCAAGGTAAGTAACCCACCGATTACAGATCGTAGTAGTTTATTAGTCGAACCTGTATTACTGACGACTAAACAGGTGAGTCCACCTCTGACGCCAAAACCTGTTACACACTACGCTTACCCAATGACGTTTAGGCCAACAAGGCCTTTGGATTCAAACGCTGTTACTCGACCACCGGTTCAGTTTACATCGCAATCTACGACTTCGAGGAAGACTTGTGAGCCTACCGAGCAACGGAGACCAGTGGATACGCGACCGTTTAATCAGTTTACATCGCAATCTACGACTTCGAGGAAGACTTGTGAGCCTACCGAGCAACGGAGACCAGTGGATACGCGACCGTTTAATCAGTTTACATCGCAATCTACGACTTCGAGGAAGACTTGTGAGCCTACCGAGCAACGGAAACCAGTAGACGATGTTCCGAAACGGAATGTTAGGATTCGAACGGCGCAACGGACTCGAGCACGTCGACCACCGTATCCAGGTGACAGTAGTACTTCGAGCGAGTCGGATTACCCGGAACGCGAGGTATTTAGAACAGGAGCGGCCGACAAATGTAAACGTGAGCGTTCAGATAATTCATTTATCGACAATCCTCCACAGAATACACCAACACAAAAGGCGTTACAACCAACAGACGCGATCAGTACACAACAATTCGCCGACATTCTGCGACCAGTTGTAAACAAGTTGGCCCAGATTGAGGAACGCTTGGAGGAAGTTGAAACCGATAGTTCGAGGAACACCGAATTTGAACACAATAGCCACCCGAAGGATCCGCAAAGACCAATACCTTCGAGAAACACATCGTATCAGGGAAAAGCGCCAAAAAGGGATATCAACCAGATTACCAACCAAGGACGCGAAACTCTGAACGTTGCCGAGGAGATAGCGAAATTCGCAGCCAGACAGGGATTGCCGGTACAACAACCACCGAAGTTTTCCGGTAGCTCAAAACACTGGCATACTTTCGTAGACTATATCGAATCCCAGATCGCCGTGTGCGCCTTTACATCACGGGAGAAGTTCAATTACCTGCTTCAAATGTTGTCAGGAGAACCTAAACGTTTGGCAGAGACCTTCGTTGGTGTACCGGACGCTTTCGAACTAGCGTACGATCGTTTAACTTCAATATACGGAGGTACAGTTAGTATGGCCAGGTCAGTAATAGAGGAACTCTGTAAGGGAGGGGCTATCACTAAACCCGTCGACTTATTAAAACTGGCCGACGAGATAAAAAACGCTATCACTACTTTAAGATCCATTGGACAACTTGATTACGGGAATACCCCTACTGTCCTATTAAAGATCATAGGACGACTCCACCATCGACTTCGTCGGGAGTGGAGAAAGGTCGAATACCAGCGAGAAGAGCGGGGAGGATTCTTAAAATTAGAAGATGTGTACCTTTTAATATCCAGGGAGGCAGTAGTAGAAACTAGATCTAACTACACCGACCAGCACATCGTGGCAGAAGGAATCACATTGCCATCCTCCAACCGACAAAAACCCCAGACAACATCCACCAAGACGGCCACTTACGCCACACCGACGGAATCACGACAATTCTCGGACGGTAGTAGGGTATCTGCGCCCATTGGGACAAAACAGACGAGACAACAACTTAGTACCGACTTCAGTGGCTGCCAATACTGTGAGCATTTAGGCAAGCGGTATATCGGTCACAAGTTACGAGGTTGTCGACAATTTCGCGAGTTGAACTCGGAAGAACGACGGCTGCAAATACGGCCATTGGACTCTTGTTGGCGGTGTACGCGACACGGACACGTCCGTAAAGATTGCCCAAATACCGACACTTGTCCATCCTGTGGACGCAACCACGACGGTCTGCTCCACACAGACAGCCACACGCCGACAAAACGCTTCGCCAGGGAACACCCGGAAGCAGCAGCGAGATGTGATGCGGCCTACCGAAAACGAGAATCGAAAACGACTCCAACCTTCGTGACCCATATTGAGGATTGCTTCTCAGAACAATCCGGATCGTCGGACGAGGAGTTAGAAGACGACGACGAATATTCCAATGGAGACGAACAACCGTCGATCGCGCTTCTGACCACTGACCAACTGAAGGGATTCAGTGTAATCCCGATTAAGATCACTGGCACAAAGGGGAGTAAGAGGATCTACGCGATTCTAGATTCAGCCTCATCTCACAGTTACGTGGATGAAAAGATAGCTGACGTCGTGACGGATCTCAGACAAGGTAAGCACGTCAGTTATACAGTAAGTAGTATGCACGGACAGCGTGCAATACCAGTGACACGAGTTAAGTTGGACTTAGACTCTCTTCTTCCAAAATCTCAACACAGCGAGAGGGAGAGGTCTTTGTTACCCTTTAAAGATCTAACCTTTGCGGCCACGAAGGACTTTAGTAACCTACTAGGTCCAGTGCCGGAACAATCTCTAGAGGACCGTAAGTATTTCAGACACATTGGTGTACCCGAATGTCCTGTCAATTATAGATCGGTAGCAATGCTGATCGGGACGGACCAATTCAACCTACATCAGGTGTGGGAAACCAGACCATCGGCAGTCGTAGCGGGAAACGCATACGCCTGCAGAACGCCGATAGGGTGGTATACTCGAGCGCCTGTGCGCACACTAGACGTAAGTGACGAGGAAGATGATGTACAAAGTACATGTAGTTTATTAACTACAAATTCAATTCATTCCTTCTCACACGACGTGAACCATACTACACTACAGTCGACAAAACATGACAGACGTGTAACTAGTATGATAAGTCACAAGGAGCAGCTAACCCACCAGGTGAGTTTAGAACTTGGGGAGAAGACGAGTCAGCTAGAGATTCCATCGACGACAGATGATAGGCTTGCGAGTCTACCTACCCCAATAACCTCAACAGTGCCCGTCGATATCGATGATGACGCGTTGAAAAATCATCAAATGGAACAAGCCGCATTGGACAAAGAATTAACGGAGAAGACTATCAGGTGGTTAGAACAAGATACAGCTGAACCTGGTAGCTACGAACCTTGTATGTCGGAACAGGAGAAACAATCTCTGAAGATCATGGAAGATACTATCCGCCAGACGAAAGACGGACATTATGAGGTAGGGATGTTATGGCGTAGCCAAAGTCCTAAACTTATAAACAACTACCCACTGGCTTTAAGACGTCTACACTCAATACGGCAACGTCTATTAAAGGACGAGAAAGCCCATCTGCAGTACAACACTCAGATGGAGACGTATTTGACTAAAGGATACGCTATCCGAATGACTAACCCAGAGATAGTGACTGACCAAACATATTACTTGCCACATCACTATGTGAGACACCCCGACAAACCAGATAAAGTACGCGTAGTCAATGACTGTGCGGCTCTGTTTGAGGGAATGTCCCTCAATAGTGAGTTGATGGATGGACCAAACATGAATAATTATCTTATGGGGGTGATTATGCGCTTCCGTCAGCGTCAAGTAGCCTTTACTTGCGACGTTGAAGCGATGTTTCACCAAGTGAAAGCGTTAGAGCGAGACAGAGACAGTTTGCGGTTCCTCTGGTATCCGGAAGGAGACTTAAGTCTACCACCAGCGACTTACCAAATGCAAGTTCGCGTTTTCGGTGCCAGAGACAGCCCAAATTGCACGATGTACGCCCTAAAGCAGGCCGCTAGAGATCAGAAACATCTATATGACCCAGAGATAATTAAAATCGTAGAACGTGACTTTTACGTCGATGACGGTTTACAGAGTTGCGACACAGTAGAACGTGCTACAACAGTAGCACATCAATTACGGGACTGCTTAGCGGGCGGAGGTTTTAACCTCACCAAATTCGCCTCAAACAGTGCCGAATTAGTAGACTCATTCGGGACTACTGAGCGTGGAGGTGGTGACATAGACCTAGAGTTCGAACCACTACCGACGACTAAGGTGTTAGGGCTCTTTTGGGACCCAAACACAGACAACTTTCGAGTGAAAGTGAGACTGGACAGTCAAGAGAACACACTGACAAAGAGATCATGCTTGTCAAAATTGAGCCGATTGTTCGATCCGTTAGGATTCATCAGTCCAGTGATACTGCAAGCCCGCATTTATATGCGCAGTATATGGAAGGATGGACTAACATGGGACGAGCCGATCTCATCAGACCAAGTGGACTTATGGAAGACCTGGGAGGCGGAATTATCTTCGCTAGAGGATTATTCCATACCCAGGGTTTACTTTCCATTACAAAGTACATTTCCTGACAACTTGGAACTACACTGTTTTTCTGACGCCAGTGACAACGGTTTTGGTGTGGCAGCGTACTTGCGCAGACAAGTAGACTCAGACGAGTTCGATGTTTCGCTCATTACTTCTAAGGCTAAGACCATGCCTACTAAGTATATGACGACACCACGAGCTGAGCTACAAGCCGCAACACTGTCAACCACCATCGTGAACCTCATACAGACAGAACTACAGTCGAGTTTACAGATATTTTATTGGACTGACGCGACGTTGGTTTTATTTTACATAAACAACGACACACTCGAATTCAAGACATTCGTAGCTAACCGTCGCGCGGAAATTCTAGACCGTTCAATAAAAGAGGATTGGCGACATTGTCCCGGACCACAAAACCCAGCTGATATTGCGTCGCGAGGAATGATGCCTGAGGAATTCTGTAAACCGGAAAACAAAGAATTTTGGCAACACGGACCCCAATTCTTGCAGAAATCGACACAAGATTGGCCTCCGTTATACGACAACAAATCTAACACTATCCCTAAGGACGCTGAAATCAAGAAACCAAAGAAGGGGAAGGCAAAGAAAAAGACAACGGCGGTCAAACTTAAGAAAAAACCGAAGGCGAAATGGAAAGATATAACTTCAAAGGTCAAGAGAGGAAGACTTGCGAGCCTTTCTACACCAGACATATCGCCAGACGGTCAACCAGACACGTTACTAGACAGCCAACCAGACATTTTGCCAGACATATCACAAAATGTTTCACCGGACATTAGTAATGTATTGACTAACAGTAAAGCCGCAGTTTCCCTATTGGAGCGGCCTTCTATTGACAAACAACCAGATACGTTACCAGACGTATCGCCAGACAAGTTACTAGACGGTCAACCAGACGTTTTGCCAGACACGTCACTAGATATTTCGCCGGAAGTTCCGCGAAACATTTTACCAGACATGTCGCAAAATGTTCTACCAGACACTGGTAACATATTGACAAATAGTGAAGCCGCAGTTTCCCTATTGGAGCGGCCTTGTATTGACAAACTACCAATTTTGACACACTTGAGCAACCATAAGCACGGTGAAACCTCATGTATTACAGATGTGGGTAGTACCTACGCTAATGTAAATACAGGTGTTACTTTGCGCTCAAGAGACATACCGAACTTACAACCTATGGTGAGACCTGGGATTAATGTCGGCAGAAAAATAAGTTTACCGAAACCTGCTGACCCCATAGAGTTCAAACCACCATTAACGATCGACTTACAAAGTACTGACAATCAAGGTAAGAAGACAAAGAAGGACAAATTACTTGTAGACCCGGACGGATCAACAGTCAACAAGGGAATACTTACCGGCGGACCCGTGGGCCCTTCTAGTAATTCAAAACCTTCCAAAATCTCCATTGACTTACCTGATGACGTCACAATAACTCATGTCGACCGTATTGTAAACTTAACAGACTCTTGGACAAACGCTTGCCGAAAGTTAGCGTGGATTGTACGTTTTGTACAATACGTTAAAGGCAAACGCGACTTTACACGTCGACTTACATTGGCTGAGATTGACAGGTGTGAAATTAAATTAATTCGCCATTACCAACTGCGATATTTCGCGCGCGAATTCACATCTATAAATCAAGGTCAACCAATCAAGTCGTCACCAATACTGAGTTGGAGTCCGATTATTTATAATGGCTTAATTTGTCATAAATCTCGGCTTCAAAACATTGACTTTAACACAAACTTTAGGTACCCAATAATAATACCGCAACATCACGAACTACAACGTGCAATGATACTGGACGCACATTTACATCTGAAACACGCTGGAAGACACCACTGTCTTTCCTACTTACGTACAAGATTTGTATTAATTAGACCCAGTAAAGCGTTAAGTTCAGTGACACGTACGTGTATTATTTGTAAAAAGGTACATTCTAGAATAGGTACCCAAGAAATGAGTGAACTACCACAAGCACGACTTCAAGCATTCAGACCACCTTTTACAGAGACTGGAATTGATTGCTTTGGTCCAATACATACGAAACGTGGACGTATACTAGTAAAACGCTGGGGACTGATTTTCACATGTATGTCCAGTAGGGCAGTTCACATTGAACGTGTGATGTATCTTTCCACCAACGCGTTTATACTAGCATTGCGGCGATTTATCGCTAGACGCGGACTAGTGAAATGCTTGTACTCAGACCAAGGGACAAACTTTGTTGGTGCTCGGAATGAGATTGCTAGAGCCTTTAAGAAATTAGATCATGATCAAATCTCGAACGAACTGCAACCTCACAAGATTGTTTGGAAGTTTAATCCTCCAGATAGTCCTTGGAGAGGCGGAGTCTGGGAGAGACTGATTAGATCTATAAAGACGGCAATGGCAAAGGTCATTCCAGTAAACCACATACTGACAGACGACCAACTGACAACACTGTTTGTTGAAATCGAGGCAATACTAAATACTAGACCAATAGTATTAGTACCCGATGACAAACAATCTCAGTTTGCTTTGACACCGGCACACCTGCTTATGCAGGCACCGACCACATTGACGCCGATTTCAATTCCAACAGAAAGCGACAGCTACGGTAGAAAAGCGTGGAAAATCACGCAACTACTAGCTAACAAATTCTGGGAAATATGGCAAAACCATTATTTGCCCTCTATTTCTGCCAGAACAACTTGGTACAATAACACCCGCGCATTAAAGCCGGGAGATCACGTGCTGTTAGCGGAAGTGAATCTAAAAAGACGCTTCTGGATAACAGGTGTAATTTTAGCCACACATCCATCTATGGATGGAGTGACAAGAACTGTGACGGTACGGACAATTGACGGTCGTACAGTTGACAGACCGACTCAACGTCTCGTACTTCTTGAAGAGACTCGTAACGAGTCTGGAGACTACAAATCTCCACCTAATACTAGTAAATAATTAGGAGTTTACAAATAGATTTCCACGTACCTGTACACCGTAGTAAGGACAGCGGTAGAATTCCATTGTCTTTATATGTGAACATTGAGGGTAGTACCCTTATGTGTCACATAGGAGCGGGATTTGTAGGTATAAGAAATGGAATTCTACTTGGAACTCACAATATGAGACATTTTCGAAATTTAGACAATCCATTTGGATTTGAAAAATTTTTAAAATTTTCTCCAGTGAATAGATTTCAGGGTACAGTCGGGTGGAACTTAAAATTAGAGAAACAAGAGAGGAAGACTTGCGAGCCTTTCTTAAAATTTTTAATTAAATTTTACACGGTCTTGTTTCAATAAGTTACGTCAATAAATAGACTCCCCTATATTTATTACTAATTCTTGACTGCTTATTTTCTGATAATAGTTTGGGATCAAAAAGTGAGTATTTTAGACTCACAGCCAGTTTAGCCCAAATTCGTTTTTATTTCGGCAAAAAATTTAGATAAGAAGCAGCGTGTCATTAAAGAAACCCTAGATCTTAGGCTATGGGTAGGAGGTTAGAGCGTTGTCGAAGCCCAAAAGGCAGACGAAACTCTCACGTCTCCTCACAACTAACTACAAACTCTGTTGTATTCCCTCTAGTAGTAATGATTATGTAACTACACCCCTAATTATGGAGAAAGGGATACAAGGAGAGCCGAGATGGGGATATGATATCCAAGAGGAAGCGGCAGCTTCATTCGAACGATTTGGAGCAAAAGACTACACTATATTTGGTATAAAGGAATTATCAGAAAGTACAGCGAAGCTCGCAAAGACAGCAATGCCTTTACTCGAGCAGGATTTAGTATATTTCGAGACGTGTATCTTCGCTGTGCGGGATCTCTTATCGAAAGACCATCTATGTTTACATTGTTACCCTATGAAGGAGAACGTATCGTGGAGATTACGGAAGAATCACGGCAGACGCGCGCGCCTATCGGTCACCTCGGTGATGATTTCGAAGTAACTACTACGATCGCCGACGATCCTTTAGAGGAACTTCTTGAGATAGAAAGGAACCTCCCGAAGAAATCTCAGACGGAGATTCGACAACTTGAAGCAACGGATGCTATAGTTTGTATACAACCTTCAGAAACCTACCAACCCATAGACCCGATGATTACGATTATAGTATGGGAGGAAGCGCTCGACCGATTGGAGATCTTATATACGAACGAGTGTGGTATCCTGCCAATACGATGTGTAGTAAATGTGGCGTCGCTGGACATCATATGACAAAGTGCAGTGGAAAGCACATTACTACGACTCAGCTAATCTGTAGATGGTGTGGGGATCAAGGGTCTCATACCTTTTATACTTGCTGGAGATTTATGGCTCAATGTACTTATTGCAATATAAAAGGGCATCGAGCATCTGAATGCCAACTGAGAGACATACCCTATGAACACGAATCTGTAAAACTCGTGAGAAAATTATTTGATGAGTGGGAGTATTTAGCCGACGAACATGTATCGGCACAAAGAAGACGGTTTCCGATGAGAGCGCATCTTGGATTTTGGGCAGTAAATCCCCAGACGATGATGTCGGAAGGATATATCTCCGCTATGCCCCAATATGACGAACTTATCGAGGTTGTCGATATTTTGCCCCACGACAGCGGATTCCGAGTGGTGCGCGAGTATCTACTACAGATTCACCCGGATAACAAAAACACGTGGAATTTTCAGAAAGTCGTTAATCGGATTACGTATGGTGAATTCGATCGTTTCCGAACTGAAAAGCGGATCAAAGGAGCTTGGTTAACCGTCGCATGGGCGTACCGAGCCGCGTTTTACCACAAACGTATACGAGCGAGCGTATTCGAGGAAGAGGAGGTCCTAGAGGCGACAAATATACCAGCCACTCCGGTTGCGCCGTCTGCACGTCACCCTCGGGAGGACGGACAGGGTAGGATCATACGGGTCCAGAAAGTGGGCCAACAATTAAAGAAAATTATTAATGTAGAAGAACGCAAGGGAGTTGAGCCGACCATTCGAGTTACTCGGGATACGGTATCGCTTCCTAGAGAACCAGTAGGAGGATCGGGACATATACCAGCTGATCAACAGGGGGCGCAAGCTACTCTTGGGTCTGCGTCGTCCGCCTTTCGCGCGTTCCCAGACGTTCTACCAACTGTAGTGACAACTGATCGGTCACGAGGAATCGGTCGAGGTTTTGGGATGCCAAATAGACGAATTTGCGAGGAAATAGTCGCACCGTCTCTCAACGCCCCAAGTAAACCAGTGACTCGCCCCATTAGTCCCATATCGCGAGCAAAGTCACCTGTGCGCAGTTTTCGAGGACGCGGCAGGGCTCGATCAACTAAGCGATAAAAGGGAGGGCAAGGGTGGACAGAGGACTCGTGAGCCTTTCTTGTGAATTTGTGATTTATTTGAATTATATGTTTTATATTTAATTAGTAAGTCTTGTATTCTGGAAAAAACTCATATTTAGCAAGATTTATATTTAGCAAAGAATTATATTTTGTAAGAATTTATATTTTATATTTGTGATTATTCCGAACTTATGCAATTTATATTGTTCCGAATACTATGTAATTTATATCTTATAAGCAGTATTTGTATTTACAGTGAAATAGAAAGTAAGAGTAGATGGAAGACTCGTGGGCCTTTCTTATAGTTTCATTTGTAAAGTGTTATATTTTGTATTTAGAAAGTTTTATAGTTAGAAAGTTTTGTGCTTAGAAAGAGTCATATTTGTAATTATTCCGAACTCATGCAATCTACATTTAGGCACGAAAGTATTTGTAATTATTTGAATTTATGCAATATTTGAGATGCAATATTATTTGTATTTGTAATTGTTTGAATTTATGCAATATTGAGATGCAATAGATTTATATTGGTGAATTTAATTTAGATTTATATTGTACTTACTTAGTAAAGCCTTAACTACGTAAAGTTTGAATTTGTAATTATTTTGTATCGAATCATTACGTAGAAAGGAAGTATTGTTTGAAATTTAATTGTAAATATGTAAGTACGCCCTAAGTATTCTATAGTTTGATTGATTATTGGTGAAAACCGTATATTTTATGCACGATAATATCCTGTTTTCATGGAGCGGTATAGAATTATATTCTCTAAATGCCGTGGATTTTCAAAATTTTATTTTTATTCGAATTAACTTTGTAAAGATTGCTTTGAGTTCTCATTCGTATTGGTTCTATCTATTGTGCACCTATCGGTCAAGTGGTTCAGTAGCTCAGTCGGTAGAGCGTTGGAAATTATATGTGTAGTAGGTATTGAGTTCGAATCCTAGTAAGTGCGAATTATTTTTTGTACAGAATTTCAACTCATTTAAATTAACCGCTACAAATTAATTGCATTTGTCTGTACCAATGAGACTGTAGTTATTTGATTGTAACCAATGTCGTGCAAGTTATATATTAGCTGGACCAATAGCTATCTTTAAAACCCCGTTAGAACCCATAGAACAATCGAGAATTTTCTCGATTGATTGCGGCACAAATTTGGTATATAAAGGTGCGATTTGTTCATTAGTTATCAATCTCAATTGCTGATCTACCTTAACTTTCTGTCTTATTTCAGATTACATTGTTTATTGTATAATAGTTATTATATCTTTTGTAATAAAAGTCAGAAATACTAGTCACATCTCAGCCCTTTTCTATCTGTTTTATCATGGATTCACTACGGTGAACAAACTCAGGGACAGGATGGCCGGCTAGAGATCGGGCCGCAGCAATGAACAGGAACATCGGGGGAATGTAGACGAGAGATAACCCGCAATACCATCTAGAGTTATTCGCCCATCGCCTGAAAGGTTAGACAGCGTTCGATCCTTGCTACCTAAGTGTAAGACCAAAAGATCAAAAGGTAGAAGTAGTGACACGCTGTAAGCCTAAAATTACATCATAGGGACTGTACTGTTTTGATTCAGGAAAAACCGCAGTAGACCTTCATATTCCTACGGGGGAGGGAGAGAGCGCAGGCAGATACTAGTACGCAGATAGGACGTAGGCACACCGGTACGAAGCATACACATTGGTTAGGGTGCAGCAAACTGTACGCTTAACTCTTGCTAAGTACAGGTGCGTCTGTGACTATTTGCAGTACAACAGTGTCCATTGCATTAGAACTTGTAGGCTAGGGGGGTTGCTGTGTTTTCACCTGAATTGGGATTGTACCGTTCAGGCGGTAGGGCAGTTTACACTAGGCGCAAATAAATTGAGGCTATCAGGGATATACTAACATCTACCGTGTCCCCGCCAACGCCCTAATAGGAAGTTACCTGGACTACCTGGGTGACTAAAATTCTAGATAGGAGCCAGGATAGCTATTAGTACCCGTACGCCTACAGTAGTAAACTAACACATCTCTTCTTAGTATCAGGGACCTGGTACCTAAAATTGCCGAATTCTGGGCGTAGTATTAACCTTATGCCTGAATTTGAGTCCTGGAAATACGCAAGAGGGGAAGGAACCTTATCATTCGTGAGTATTGGACCTACAAGTTACAAAATTAGAATATTCGTAAAATGCACACCGTACCCAGTAATTATATATTGTGAAGGAGCAAAACTGCCTTTGACCGTTCAGAATTAACACACGCGCGTTAGAAATTATTTACACCTCAAAATATATAAAATTAACTTTCGTCCTTACTGCACTTTGCTCGCTAGTTAGACATCTCCAAATATCTGCCTCTGTACCTAGCTAGCGTCCCTTTTGCCCAACCATATAAATCACACCGCGGCAAAGTATACGAGCCTCTTAGTCCGCCAGTGAGTCAGCCTGATTTTAGGATTCGCTGCGCGGGATTTTGTTTTATCGAAGTTTGTCTGCTCGTAGACTGTTTTCTGCCTCACCGGTTATAAGAGATCGATACTGCAATATATTCGCTTACTTAGAGTTTACTGTTTTGGTGAGAAGGTCGGATTTATGATTTGATTTACAAACTTTACAGTAAGATATTGCAGGTATTGTTACCGTCTCTTCCAATAGTAGGAATAGGCGTATCTCTTCAATTACTCACATAATATCTGCATTATTGACAAATTAAACTGCTGCTCCACCCCCATCCATATGTTTGGCCCATAATTCGGCTCCAAGAATATTAGAATAGAGAATACATTTCAATTTTTGCAGCGCGCCCAATAAATACAACCCATATTGTGAAGGAAATGTCCTAATCAATCAATCAGCGACATTTAATTAAGGCCAAGGCCGCGCTATCCTCTATGTAATACTCAACTCTACTACAGTATTTACTATATACTACAGTAAACAGTATTTTAATCAAAAGTTAAAAGGAAAAAACTTTAAGGAAAAAACAATAAACTCAATAACATTGAATTTAATCCCTAACATTAACAGGGCACCCCTGTCTAGACTGCCTTGTACATGTACAGTACTCGGGAAAATCGGGATTCCGAGTGTGATAATCCCGGTTCCGATCCCGATTTTATTGATAAAATGATGTTCACAATTCAAAACTCGGCAGATTGCCTGACCGGTATGCAAGCAACACAGTCTTATCAGCCTATTGCAGTAGCTGAGTATTGCAGCTTACTTTATTAAGTTGGGTTTTTACATTGGGGACAATTTAGGGGTGTATACTGTATAGTAGAAAATAAGTCTTCCGGGATCTCATGTTTGTTAACTACGTCGACAGATATCATTAAATTTATATACAAATTTTCAAGCATTCATTTGGTAACATAACATGACAAATTTATTTACTGACAAAATTATTGTCACCTGATAGAAACTAGAGCTCCTTATCTAATTGCACTTTTTGTCAAAAAGAATCATGATTTCCGTAGTTTTTTATGGTTTATTTCCAGTAAAATTTATCTAAATTTTAAGTAGGTTTTAGGTAAGGTTAACTAAATATGGTATCCCAGATTCCTAATGAAAATTTCTACCTGTAACATTCTATTTCATAAAATTTCATTTAGTAGAAATGTATTTACACCATGATGGTCTAGTCTCACTTATTGGCATGTTTCGGCCACTTTTATGTACATATTAACCCTACTACAAGCTTCTTGTGAAAGAACTTGCGAAAATGAAACAGTTAAGTTATCCTGACAAATAGTTACCACTCAAAAATCAGTAAATGGCCGCCATAAGTTTGATTCGACTCCATATAATTTTAATTATCGATCAAGGTAAAAAGGAGCAGGTTGTATCGGAGTGTGGTACAGTACATTCGTTAGAAATAATTCACGAGGTTGTATCGCAGTGTGGTACAGTACAGTCGTCAGAAATAATTCAGGAGGTTGTATCGGAGTGTGGTACAGTACATTCGTTAGAAATAATTCACCAGGTTGCATCGCAGTGTGGTACAGTACATTCGTTAGAAATAATTCACCAGGTTGCATCGCAGTGTGGTACAGTACAGTCGTCAGAAATAATTCACGAGGTTATATCGCAGTGTGGCACAGTACAGTCGTCAGAAATAATTCACGAGGTTGTATCGCATGTGGTACAGTAACAGTCGTCAGAAATAATTCACGAGGTTGTATCGCAGTGTGGCACAGTACAGTCGTCAGAAATAATTCACGAGGTTGTATCTCAGTGTGGTACAGTACAGTCGTCAGAAATAATTCACTAATCCTACTAGGATCGGCATGATGCATTGCAGCTGCATTTTTAAGAATGCTTGTCGACAAAATTGCGCCGCCACTACTCCCTATCACCCATGACATTTGCTAGATCATCCGCATCTTCAAGGCCAGTGTCCTTTAAGATGCGTCTCAAGAAAGTCATGGGCTGTCCACCATGCTTATTCACTCCATGAGGCTGCCAAAGTACAAGATAATGCACTGGCTGGTCCTCACGGCGAAAGCAATGTCCTGCAAAGCGGAGGCGATTTTGTTCTAGTGTCAAGCTTGGGGGAACCAATGAGACACCTCCAATGTTACATAGTGTCTGGTTGGAGATGTGTGCATTGTACTTGACACAATGAACCCGGCGTAGCATTCTTGTGAATGTGCCATCCAGAGATTTGGTGTCCTCAGCAGTTAGAGCCCAGTATGGGCTCCCATAGAGGAGTACTGGAACTACTGCTGCTCTAAATAATCGGACCTTAAGTTTCCGATTAATTCTCGGTGACTTCCAAATCCTGGAAAGCCTATTCAAGGTCCGATCAGAGACTTGCTGAGGACTTTCAAAGTTAACTGTCAAAATTTTGGTTTTTCTGGAGTTAATAAAAAGACCAACACTAGAAGCAGCATGTTATAATGAGCTGAGGAGCCGTTGGGCTCCCTCTAGTGATTCTGAGAGTACTCCTAAGTCATCAGCAAAGTCTAGATCAGTTAGGTACTTGGCAGGATTTCCTCGACGTCTGGAGTCAGTAGGTGGAGTTATCATCACCCCCATCATCATTATGATGATCTAAGGACATGCGTAGAACATAGTCAACCACAATAATGAACAAGAATGGTGCAAGTGTGTCTCCTTGGAGGACGCCTCATAACACTTCAAATGGTTCTGTGTCACCGTCAACAGTATAGACACAAATGTTGTCGAACCATCGTATACTGATCTGATTGCTGCAATAATTTCATCAGGGATCCCATATATTGAAAGTATGCTGAACATACGTGAGCGAGAGACTGAATCAAAGGCCTTGAAGATGTCAACAAAGATAACAGCCAGATGCCTGTCTTTCTTTTTGGATAACTCTTCAATTATCCTTCTAAGTGCCAAAATGGGCTCCATGGTCCCACGACCTTTACGGAACCCATTCTGATTTCCACGGAGCAGTCTCTCAATGGGATCCCTGATGCGATTTAATATAATTCTATTGTATAGCTTTGCAGCAATCGAGATCAATGAGATTCCCCGAAAAGAACCAAAGAGTGTTAGGTTGCCCTTCTTGGGAACTGGCACCAACTTATTTGTTTTCCTTTCTTGTGGGACTCTTGTTGTTCGGTACATGTCTACTATGATGGGATAGATGAGCTTTAAACACTCAGGTATTTTAAAGACCTCAGGGGGAACACCATCTACTCCACTGGCACGATTGGTCTTAATGCTCTTTGCAGCAGCCTTCACTTCTGCAACGGAGATATCGCCAATGGGAATATCTGGGAGTACAGACTCAGACACTTTTACTTCTATAAAGTTATCAGGCAATACCCTGTCATTTATTGATGAGCTTTTCAAAGTGGGCCTTCCAACCATTGAGGCGATCGGCTGGTGATTCAGCCTTAACCTTGGTGGTTGGTTGGCTTTCCGACCAGTAAGCAAGTTGATCGATTTCCATGCCTGGGATGATTGCCTGCTGTCGTCAGCATCATTGATGGCATCAACCTGTTGGTTTATTAGCTCCTGTAGATTAACAGAGTACTGCCTGTTCAGGGACCTAGATGCAGCCTTAACTGCATTCTTGGCCGCTGTAGTCTGTTTGAGTCGCGACTCTTTCTGCGCCTTATATAGGTCATTTCGGCACTTATGAATTTTGTTGTCTGTCCTAGGAGACCCTTTTCGTGTTTCTAAGGTATACAGGAACTGTTTCTGCAGCTGCTAACTTAACTGCTTCTGTGAAGGCAGTATAGCCCTCACAGTGATCTGCCGCTTCAGAGGCAAGAACCTCATACCTGTTGCTCAACTGCAGTGTGAAGCTGGATCTCACACTTGGCTGTTGCAACAGAGAGGACCAGTCATGCCGTGACAAGGCAGATTTCGTTGTTCTGGTAGCACGCAGACTAAGTCTTACCTTGGCCACAATAAGGCGGTGATCACTGGAGAAGGGTCGAAGTGTAAATGCATTACAGTCTTGTATAGAGCTCCTGTATTTCCTACGAAACAGAATATGGTCTATCTGGGACTTGTGACCACTGGGTCCACTATGTGTCCATAGCTTTCCAGTTCGCTTCTTGAACTGGGTTCCAGCCGAAAACAATCCATTTCCAGAGATAAAATCCTAAAGATGGACGGAATTTCGGTTAACACTATTGCTATAGACCCAGGAAGATGTATGTGATTGATGCAGACTTGCATTAAAGTCTCCCAGGAATGTTAAGAATGCATGCTGATCCACTCCATCAATAGCTGCTTGTAGATTGTGGTAGAAAAGAAAGGGGCAACACTAGTTGGAGAGTAGCACACAATCAGAACCACCTTAGGAAATTTCTTAGCCAGTCTTCCAGAACATGATAAGTGGCAACGGATGATGCGGTTAGAGATTTGGTCTATTTTGTCCAATGCTGCATGTGCAGTTGGATTCATTAATAGACCAATACCACCATTGCCACTATTATCTGCTGATGCGAGGGCGAGTCGACAACCGCCCCCCGTGTCCTTAAATAATTCACGAGGTTGTATCGCAGTGTGGTACACTATAGTCGTCAGAAATAATTCACGAGGTTGTATCGGAATGTGGTACAGTACAGTCGTCAGAAATAATTCACGAGGTTGTATCGCAGTGTGATACAGTAACAGTCGTCAGAAATAATTCACGAGGTTGTATCGGAGTGTGGTACAGTACATTCGTCAGAAATAATTCACGAGGTTGTATCGCAGTGTGGTACAGTACTGTCGTCAGAAATAATTCACGAGGTTGTATCGCAGTGTGGTACAGTGCTGTCGTCAGAAATAATTTAGGAGGTTGTATCGGAGTGTGGTACAGTACAGTCGTCAGAAATAATTCACGAGGTTGTATCGCAGTGTGGTACAGTGCTGTCGTCAGAAATAATTTAGGAGGTTGTATCGGAGTGTGGTACAGTACATTCGTCAGAAATAATGCACGAGGTTGTATCGAAGTGTGGTACAGTGCTGTCGTCAGAAATAATTCACGAGGTTGTATCGCAGTGTGGTACAGTACATTCGTTAGAAATAATTCACCAGGTTGCATCGCAGTGTGGTACAGTACAGTCGTCAGAAATAATTCACGAGGTTGTATCGCAGTGTGGTACAGTACTGTCGTCAGAAATAATTCACGAGGTTGTATCGCAGTGTGGTACAGTACAGTCGTCAGAAATAATTCACGAGGTTGTATCGCAGTGTGGTACAGTACTGTCGTCAGAAATAATTCACGAGGTTGTATCGCAGTGTGGTACAGTACATTCGTCAGAAATAATTCACGAGGTTGTATCGCAGTGTGGTACAGTACAGTCGTCAGAAATAATTCACGACGTTGTATCGGAGTGTGGTACAGTACTGTCGTCAGAAATAATTCACGAGGTTGTATCGCAGTGTGGTACAGTGCTGTCGTCAGAAATAATTCACGAGGTTGTATCGCAGTGTGGTACAGTACATTCGTCAGAAATAATTCACGAGGTTGTATCGCAGTGTGGTACAGTACAGTCGTCAGAAATAATTCACGAGGTTGTATCGCAGTCTGGTACAGTACAGTCGACAGAAATAATTCTCGAGGTTGTATCGCAGTGTCGTACAGTACATTCGTCAGAAATAATTCACGAGGTTGTATCGCAGTGTCGTACAGTACATTCGTCAGAAATAATTCACGAAGTTGTATCGCAGTGTCGTACAGTACATTCGTCAGAAATAATTCACGAGGTTGTATCGCAGTGTGGTACAGTGCTGTCGTCAGAAATAATTCACGAGGTTGTATCGCAGTGTGGTACAGTGCTGTCGTCAGAAATAATTTAGGAGGTTGTATCGGAGTGTGGTACAGTACATTCGTCAGAAATAATTCACGAGGTTGTATCGCAGTGTGGTACAGTGCTGTCGTCAGAAATAATTCACGAGGTTGTATCGCAGTGTGGTACAGTGCTGTCGTCAGAAATAAGTTAGGAGGTTGTATCGGAGTGTGGTACAGTACATTCGTCAGAAATAATTCACGAGGTTGTATCGCAGTGTGGTACAGTACAGTCGTCAGAAATAATTCACGAGGTTGTATCGCAGTGTGGTACAGTACAGTCATCAGAAATAATTCACGAGGTTGTATCGCAGTGTGGTACAGTACATTCGTCAGAAATAATTCACGAAGTTGTATCGCAGTGTCGTACAGTACATTCGTCAGAAATAATTCACGAGGTTGTATCGCAGTGTGGTACAGTGCTGTCGTCAGAAATAATTCACGAGGTTGTATCGCAGTGTGGTACAGTGCTGTCGTCAGAAATAATTTAGGAGGTTGTATCGGAGTGTGGTACAGTACATTCGTCAGAAATAATTCACGAGGTTGTATCGCAGTGTGGTACAGTACTGTCGTCAGAAATAATTCACGAGGTTGTATCGCAGTGTGGTACAGTACATTCGTCAGAAATAATTCACGAGGTTGTATCGCAGTGTGGTACAGTACAGTCGTCAGAAATAATTCACGAGGTTGTATCGCAGTGTGGTACAGTACAGTCGTCAGAAATAATTCACGAGGTTGTATCGCAGTGTCGTACAGTACATTCGTCAGAAATAATTCACGAAGTTGTATCGCAGTGTGGTACAGTACAGTCGTCAGAAATAATTCACGACGTTGTATCGGAGTGTGGTACAGTACTGTCGTCAGAAATAATTCACGAGGTTGTATCGCAGTGTGGTACAGTACATTCGTCAGAAATAATTCACGATGTTGTATCGCAGTGTGGTACAGTAACAGTCGTCAGAAATAATTCACGAGGTTGTATCGCAGTCTGGTACAGTACAGTCGTCAGAAATAATTCACGAGGTTGTATCGCAATGTGGTACAGTAAATTCGTCAGAAATAATTCACGATGTTGTATCGCAGAGTGTGGTACAGTACAGTCGTCAGAAATAATTCACGAGGTTGTATCGCAGTGTGGTACAGTACATTCGTCAGAAATAATTCACGAGGTTGTATCGCAGTGTGGTACAGTACAGTCGTCAGAAATAATTCACGAGGTTGTATCGCAGTGTGGTACAGTACATTCGTCAGAAATAATTCACGAGGTTGTATCGCAATGTGGAACAGTACATTCGTCAGAAATAATTTACGAGGTTGTATCGCAGTGTGGTACAGTACAGTCGTCAGAAATAATTCACGAAGTTGTATCGCAGTGTGGTACAGTACAGTCGTCAGAAATAATTCACGAGGTTGTATCGCAGTGTGGTACAGTACAGTCGTCAGAAATAATTTACGAGGTTGTATCGCAGTGTGGTACAGTACAGTCGTCCGAAATAATTCACGAAGTTGTATCGAGGTGTGGTACAGTACAGTCGTCAGAAATAATTCACGAGGTTGTATCGCAATGTGGAACAGTACATTCGTCAGAAATAATTTACGAGGTTGTATCGCAGTGTGGTACAGTACAGTCGTCAGAAATAATTCACGAAGTTGTATCGCAGTGTGGTACAGTACAGTCGTCAGAAATAATTCACGAAGTTGTATCGCAGTGTGGTACAGTACAGTCGTCAGAAATAATTCACGAAGTTGTCTCGCAGTGTGGTACAGTAAAGTCGTCAGAAATATTTCACGAGGTTGTATCGCAGGGTGGTACAGTACAGTCGTCAGAAATAATTCACGAAGTTGTATCGCAGTGTGGTACAGTACAGTCGTGAGAAATAATTCACGAAGTTGTATCGCAGTGTGGTACAGTACAGTCGTCAGAAATATTTCACGAGGTTGTATCGCAGGGTGGTACAGTACAGTCGTCAGAAATAATTCACGAATATAATTTGAGTTGAGCAGACACAGTTTAACAGAACGAGAACAGGCTTACGTAATTGAAAAAAAAAAACGAGGTACATGTTGTCAACATAAAATTGGCGTATTATCGTAGAATTTCTTTCAAACGCTAAAATAAAAATAACAATGAATAACTTATTCCACGATGAGAGTTCTTTTTTATTATTCATTAGGACTACAATTATAATATAATTAATTAATAAATATAATTTTGTCACAAATTACGTCACTCAAGATTTCAGATTTATTTTATATATTTATACAACAACTGTTGAATAATGGGTTAATGACTTACATCTTCCTTGGGGGTGACCTCCTTCACAATCGCTTGTAAGTCATTGACAGTGTCATCAGATAACAGACTAGTTAAATCGCCCGCTGAAACCAAACCTAGAGAGAGATCAATATTCAACAAGGTAGCCAACAGCTTACATAAATAAATATACGATAGACACTCGGAAACAGCACAGCGGTAGTAAGATTAATCACGATGCGAATCTATTAGAAATCATATTGAATGTACTTCAACCTCAATTATATGTAACGCGTCACATTATTGAATATTGCTAAGAAATGTAAAATCTATGAAAATTATATTTTGGAGTGGCGATAAGCGAATTTATAGTCGGATTGTAAAAAATTACACCACGGCTAACTAACTAATAATTCTACATTACAATGCCACAACATAGTCGATTGAGATTAGCAATAAATTCTAATTTAGGAATTAACAGCTCTCTAGGCCTTTGGGTCCATCCTGAATTTATAATGACCAAACTGGTTCGTTCTACCGAAGCTTAGATAAATTCACAGCCGAGCTGTTGCTTGGAAAACACCTGGCTGGTTACCTAGCTTTTCAACTTTTACTATTTATAGGCTCGCCAACGTTAGGTATAATTATCCCAACTGTGCTATGTGGAGATTATATCATTATATCATACCTTACCAATAATGCTTACCAACCTAATTACACCACGAATAACATGTTGCAATATCTGAGGCATTTTTTAGGTCCGCGTAGCGAGACCTCTAGTATTCATTAGGTCCCCGTAGCGAGACCTCTAGTATTCATTAGGTCCCCTTAGCGAGACCTCTAGTATTCATTAGGTCCGTAGCGAGACCTCTAGTATTCATTAGGTCCGTAGCGAGACCTCTAGTATTCATTAGGTCCGTAGCGAGACCTCTAGTATTCATTAGGTCCCCGTAGCGAGACCTCTAGTATTCATTAGGTCCCCTTAGCGAGACCTCTAGTATTCATTAGGTCCCCTTAGCGAGACCTCTAGTATTCATTAGGTCCGTAGCGAGACCTCTAGTATTCATTAGGTCCGTAGCGAGACCTCTAGTATTCATTAGGTCCGTAGCGAGACCTCTAGTATTCATTAGGTCCGTAGCGAGACCTCTAGTATTCATTAGGTCCCCGTAGCGAGACCTCTAGTATTCATTAGGTCCCCGTAGCGAGACCTCTAGTATTCATTAGGTCCGTAGCGAGACCTCTAGTATTCATTAGGTCCGTAGCGAGACCTCTAGTATTCATTAGGTCCGTAGCGAGACCTCTAGTATTCATTAGGTCCGTAGCGAGACCTCTAGTATTCATTAGGTCCGTAGCGAGACCTCTAGTATTCATTAGGTCCGTAGCGAGACCTCTAGTATTCATTAGGTCCGTAGCGAGACCTCTAGTATTCATTAGGTCCGTAGCGAGACCTCTAGTATTCATTAGGTCCGTAGCGAGACCTCTAGTATTCATTAGGTCCGTAGCGAGACCTCTAGTATTCATTAGGTCCCGTAGCGAGACCTCTAGTATTCATTAGGTCCGTAGCGAGACCTCTAGTATTCATTAGGTCCGTAGCGAGACCTCTAGTATTCATTAGGTCCGTAGCGAGACCTCTAGTATTCATTAGGTCCGTAGCGAGACCTCTAGTATTCATTAGGTCCGTAGCGAGACCTCTAGTATTCATTAGGTCCGTAGCGAGACCTCTAGTATTCATTAGGTCCCGTAGCGAGACCTCTAGTATTCATTAGGTCCGTAGCGAGACCTCTAGTATTCATTAGGTCCGTAGCGAGACCTCTAGTATTCATTAGGTCCGTAGCGAGACCTCTAGTATTCATTAGGTCCGTAGCGAGACCTCTAGTATTCATTAGGTCCGTAGCGAGACCTCTAGTATTCATTAGGTCCGTAGCGAGACCTCTAGTATTCATTAGGTCCGTAGCGAGACCTCTAGTATTCATTAGGTCCGTAGCGAGACCTCTAGTATTCATTAGGTCCGTAGCGAGACCTCTAGTATTCATTAGGTCCCGTAGCGAGACCTCTAGTATTCATTAGGTCCCGTAGCGAGACCTCTAGTATTCATTAGGTCCGTAGCGAGACCTCTAGTATTCATTAGGTCCGTAGCGAGACCTCTAGTATTCATTAGGTCCGTAGCGAGACCTCTAGTATTCATTAGGTCCCGTAGCGAGACCTCTAGTATTCATTAGGTCCGTAGCGAGACCTCTAGTATTCATTAGGTCCGTAGCGAGACCTCTAGTATTCATTAGGTCCGTAGCGAGACCTCTAGTATTCATTAGGTCCGTAGCGAGACCTCTAGTATTCATTAGGTCCGTAGCGAGACCTCTAGTATTCATTAGGTCCGTAGCGAGACCTCTAGTATTCATTAGGTCCGTAGCGAGACCTCTAGTATTCATTAGGTCCGTAGCGAGACCTCTAGTATTCATTAGGTCCGTAGCGAGACCTCTAGTATTCATTAGGTCCGTAGCGAGACCTCTAGTATTCATTAGGTCCGTAGCGAGACCTCTAGTATTCATTAGGTCCGTAGCGAGACCTCTAGTATTCATTAGGTCCGTAGCGAGACCTCTAGTATTCATTAGGTCCGTAGCGAGACCTCTAGTATTCATTAGGTCCGTAGCGAGACCTCTAGTATTCATTAGGTCCGTAGCGAGACCTCTAGTATTCATTAGGTCCGTAGCGAGACCTCTAGTATTCATTAGGTCCGTAGCGAGACCTCTAGTATTCATTAGGTCCGTAGCGAGACCTCTAGTATTCATTAGGTCCGTAGCGAGACCTCTAGTATTCATTAGGTCCGTAGCGAGACCTCTAGTATTCATTAGGTCCGTAGCGAGACCTCTAGTATTCATTAGGTCCGTAGCGAGACCTCTAGTATTCATTAGGTCCGTAGCGAGACCTCTAGTATTCATTAGGTCCGTAGCGAGACCTCTAGTATTCATTAGGTCCGTAGCGAGACCTCTAGTATTCATTAGGTCCGTAGCGAGACCTCTAGTATTCATTAGGTCCGTAGCGAGACCTCTAGTATTCATTAGGTCCGTAGCGAGACCTCTAGTATTCATTAGGTCCGTAGCGAGACCTCTAGTATTCATTAGGTCCGTAGCGAGACCTCTAGTATTCATTAGGTCCCGTAGCGAGACCTCTAGTATTCATTAGGTCCGTAGCGAGACCTCTAGTATTCATTAGGTCCGTAGCGAGACCTCTAGTATTCATTAGGTCCGTAGCGAGACCTCTAGTATTCATTAGGTCCCGTAGCGAGACCTCTAGTATTCATTAGGTCCGTAGCGAGACCTCTAGTATTCATTAGGTCCGTAGCGAGACCTCTAGTATTCATTAGGTCCGTAGCGAGACCTCTAGTATTCATTAGGTCCGTAGCGAGACCTCTAGTATTCATTAGGTCCGTAGCGAGACCTCTAGTATTCATTAGGTCCGTAGCGAGACCTCTAGTATTCATTAGGTCCGTAGCGAGACCTCTAGTATTCATTAGGTCCGTAGCGAGACCTCTAGTATTCATTAGGTCCGTAGCGAGACCTCTAGTATTCATTAGGTCCCGTAGCGAGACCTCTAGTATTCATTAGGTCCGTAGCGAGACCTCTAGTATTCATTAGGTCCGTAGCGAGACCTCTAGTATTCATTAGGTCCGTAGCGAGACCTCTAGTATTCATTAGGTCCGTAGCGAGACCTCTAGTATTCATTAGGTCCGTAGCGAGACCTCTAGTATTCATTAGGTCCGTAGCGAGACCTCTAGTATTCATTAGGTCCGTAGCGAGACCTCTAGTATTCATTAGGTCCGTAGCGAGACCTCTAGTATTCATTAGGTCCGTAGCGAGACCTCTAGTATTCATTAGGTCCGTAGCGAGACCTCTAGTATTCATTAGGTCCGTAGCGAGACCTCTAGTATTCATTAGGTCCGTAGCGAGACCTCTAGTATTCATTAGGTCCGTAGCGAGACCTCTAGTATTCATTAGGTCCGTAGCGAGACCTCTAGTATTCATTAGGTCCCGTAGCGAGACCTCTAGTATTCATTAGGTCCGTAGCGAGACCTCTAGTATTCATTAGGTCCGTAGCGAGACCTCTAGTATTCATTAGGTCCGTAGCGAGACCTCTAGTATTCATTAGGTCCGTAGCGAGACCTCTAGTATTCATTAGGTCCGTAGCGAGACCTCTAGTATTCATTAGGTCCGTAGCGAGACCTCTAGTATTCATTAGGTCCGTAGCGAGACCTCTAGTATTCATTAGGTCCGTAGCGAGACCTCTAGTATTCATTAGGTCCGTAGCGAGACCTCTAGTATTCATTAGGTCCGTAGCGAGACCTCTAGTATTCATTAGGTCCGTAGCGAGACCTCTAGTATTCATTAGGTCCGTAGCGAGACCTCTAGTATTCATTAGGTCCGTAGCGAGACCTCTAGTATTCATTAGGTCCGTAGCGAGACCTCTAGTATTCATTAGGTCCGTAGCGAGACCTCTAGTATTCATTAGGTCCGTAGCGAGACCTCTAGTATTCATTAGGTCCGTAGCGAGACCTCTAGTATTCATTAGGTCCGTAGCGAGACCTCTAGTATTCATTAGGTCCGTAGCGAGACCTCTAGTATTCATTAGGTCCGTAGCGAGACCTCTAGTATTCATTAGGTCCGTAGCGAGACCTCTAGTATTCATTAGGTCCGTAGCGAGACCTCTAGTATTCATTAGGTCCGTAGCGAGACCTCTAGTATTCATTAGGTCCGTAGCGAGACCTCTAGTATTCATTAGGTCCGTAGCGAGACCTCTAGTATTCATTAGGTCCGTAGCGAGACCTCTAGTATTCATTAGGTCCGTAGCGAGACCTCTAGTATTCATTAGGTCCGTAGCGAGACCTCTAGTATTCATTAGGTCCGTAGCGAGACCTCTAGTATTCATTAGGTCCGTAGCGAGACCTCTAGTATTCATTAGGTCCGTAGCGAGACCTCTAGTATTCATTAGGTCCGTAGCGAGACCTCTAGTATTCATTAGGTCCGTAGCGAGACCTCTAGTATTCATTAGGTCCGTAGCGAGACCTCTAGTATTCATTAGGTCCGTAGCGAGACCTCTAGTATTCATTAGGTCCGTAGCGAGACCTCTAGTATTCATTAGGTCCGTAGCGAGACCTCTAGTATTCATTAGGTCCGTAGCGAGACCTCTAGTATTCATTAGGTCCGTAGCGAGACCTCTAGTATTCATTAGGTCCGTAGCGAGACCTCTAGTATTCATTAGGTCCGTAGCGAGACCTCTAGTATTCATTAGGTCCGTAGCGAGACCTCTAGTATTCATTAGGTCCGTAGCGAGACCTCTAGTATTCATTAGGTCCGTAGCGAGACCTCTAGTATTCATTAGGTCCGTAGCGAGACCTCTAGTATTCATTAGGTCCGTAGCGAGACCTCTAGTATTCATTAGGTCCGTAGCGAGACCTCTAGTATTCATTAGGTCCGTAGCGAGACCTCTAGTATTCATTAGGTCCGTAGCGAGACCTCTAGTATTCATTAGGTCCGTAGCGAGACCTCTAGTATTCATTAGGTCCGTAGCGAGACCTCTAGTATTCATTAGGTCCGTAGCGAGACCTCTAGTATTCATTAGGTCCGTAGCGAGACCTCTAGTATTCATTAGGTCCGTAGCGAGACCTCTAGTATTCATTAGGTCCGTAGCGAGACCTCTAGTATTCATTAGGTCCGTAGCGAGACCTCTAGTATTCATTAGGTCCGTAGCGAGACCTCTAGTATTCATTAGGTCCGTAGCGAGACCTCTAGTATTCATTAGGTCCGTAGCGAGACCTCTAGTATTCATTAGGTCCGTAGCGAGACCTCTAGTATTCATTAGGTCCGTAGCGAGACCTCTAGTATTCATTAGGTCCGTAGCGAGACCTCTAGTATTCATTAGGTCCGTAGCGAGACCTCTAGTATTCATTAGGTCCGTAGCGAGACCTCTAGTATTCATTAGGTCCGTAGCGAGACCTCTAGTATTCATTAGGTCCGTAGCGAGACCTCTAGTATTCATTAGGTCCGTAGCGAGACCTCTAGTATTCATTAGGTCCGTAGCGAGACCTCTAGTATTCATTAGGTCCGTAGCGAGACCTCTAGTATTCATTAGGTCCGTAGCGAGACCTCTAGTATTCATTAGGTCCGTAGCGAGACCTCTAGTATTCATTAGGTCCGTAGCGAGACCTCTAGTATTCATTAGGTCCGTAGCGAGACCTCTAGTATTCATTAGGTCCCGTAGCGAGACCTCTAGTATTCATTAGGTCCCGTAGCGAGACCTCTAGTATTCATTAGGTCCGTAGCGAGACCTCTAGTATTCATTAGGTCCGTAGCGAGACCTCTAGTATTCATTAGGTCCGTAGCGAGACCTCTAGTATTCATTAGGTCCGTAGCGAGACCTCTAGTATTCATTAGGTCCGTAGCGAGACCTCTAGTATTCATTAGGTCCGTAGCGAGACCTCTAGTATTCATTAGGTCCGTAGCGAGACCTCTAGTATTCATTAGGTCCGTAGCGAGACCTCTAGTATTCATTAGGTCCGTAGCGAGACCTCTAGTATTCATTAGGTCCGTAGCGAGACCTCTAGTATTCATTAGGTCCGTAGCGAGACCTCTAGTATTCATTAGGTCCGTAGCGAGACCTCTAGTATTCATTAGGTCCGTAGCGAGACCTCTAGTATTCATTAGGTCCGTAGCGAGACCTCTAGTATTCATTAGGTCCGTAGCGAGACCTCTAGTATTCATTAGGTCCGTAGCGAGACCTCTAGTATTCATTAGGTCCGTAGCGAGACCTCTAGTATTCATTAGGTCCGTAGCGAGACCTCTAGTATTCATTAGGTCCGTAGCGAGACCTCTAGTATTCATTAGGTCCGTAGCGAGACCTCTAGTATTCATTAGGTCCGTAGCGAGACCTCTAGTATTCATTAGGTCCGTAGCGAGACCTCTAGTATTCATTAGGTCCGTAGCGAGACCTCTAGTATTCATTAGGTCCGTAGCGAGACCTCTAGTATTCATTAGGTCCGCGTAGCGAGACCTCTAGTATTCATTAGGTCCGTAGCGAGACCTCTAGTATTCATTAGGTCCCGTAGCGAGACCTCTAGTATTCATTAGGTCCGCATAGCGAGACCTCTAGTATTCATTAGGTCCGTAGCGAGACCTCTAGTATTCATTAGGTCCGTAGCGAGACCTCTAGTATTCATTAGGTCCGTAGCGAGACCTCTAGTATTCATTAGGTCCGCATAGCGAGACCTCTAGTATTCATTAGGTCCGTAGCGAGACCTCTAGTATTCATTAGGTCCCCGTAGCGAGACCTCTAGTATTCATTAGGTCCGCGTAGCGAGACCTCTAGTATTCATTAGGTCCCCGTAGCGAGACCTCTAGTATTCATTAGGTCCCCTTAGCGAGACCTCTAGTATTCATTAGGTCCGTAGCGAGACCTCTAGTATTCATTAGGTCCGTAGCGAGACCTCTAGTATTCATTAGGTCCCGTAGCGAGACCTCTAGTATTCATTAGGTCCCCTTAGCGAGACCTCTAGTATTCATTAGGTCCGTAGCGAGACCTCTAGTATTCATTAGGTCCCCTTAGCGAGACCTCTAGTATTCATTAGGTCCGTAGCGAGACCTCTAGTATTCATTAGGTCCGTAGCGAGACCTCTAGTATTCATTAGGTCCGTAGCGAGACCTCTAGTATTCATTAGGTCCGCATAGCGAGACCTCTAGTATTCATTAGGTCCGTAGCGAGACCTCTAGTATTCATTAGGTCCGTAGCGAGACCTCTAGTATTCATTAGGTCCCCGTAGCGAGACCTCTAGTATTCATTAGGTCCCCTTAGCGAGACCTCTAGTATTCATTAGGTCCGTAGCGAGACCTCTAGTATTCATTAGGTCCGTAGCGAGACCTCTAGTATTCATTAGGTCCGTAGCGAGAACTCTAGTATTCATTAGGTCCGTAGCGAGACCTCTAGTATTCATTAGGTCCGTAGCGAGACCTCTAGTATTCATTAGGTCCCCGTAGCGAGACCTCTAGTATTCATTAGGTCCCCTTAGCGAGACCTCTAGTATTCATTAGGTCCGTAGCGAGACCTCTAGTATTCATTAGGTCCGTAGCGAGACCTCTAGTATTCATTAGGTCCCCGTAGCGAGACCTCTAGTATTCATTAGGTCCCCTTAGCGAGACCTCTAGTATTCATTAGGTCCGTAGCGAGACCTCTAGTATTCATTAGGTCCGTAGCGAGACCTCTAGTATTCATTAGGTCCCCGTAGCGAGACCTCTAGTATTCATTAGGTCCGCGTAGCGAGACCTCTAGTATTCATTAGGTCCCCTTAGCGAGACCTCTAGTATTCATTAGGTCCCCTTAGCGAGACCTCTAGTATTCATTAGTTCCGTAGCGAGACCTCTAGTATTCATTAGGTCCGTAGCGAGACCTCTAGTATTCATTAGGTCCGTAGCGAGACCTCTAGTATTCATTAGGTCCGCATAGCGAGACCTCTAGTATTCATTAGGTCCGTAGCGAGACCTCTAGTATTCATTAGTTCCGTAGCGAGACCTCTAGTATTCATTAGGTCCCCGTAGCGAGACCTCTAGTATTCATTAGGTCCCCGTAGCGAGACCTCTAGTATTCATTAGGTCCGTAGCGAGACCTCTAGTATTCATTAGGTCCGTAGCGAGACCTCTAGTATTCATTAGGTCCGTAGCGAGACCTCTAGTATTCATTAGGTCCGTAGCGAGACCTCTAGTATTCATTAGGTCCGTAGCGAGACCTCTAGTATTCATTAGGTCCGTAGCGAGACCTCTAGTATTCATTAGGTCCGCATAGCGAGACCTCTAGTATTCATTAGGTCCGTAGCGAGACCTCTAGTATTCATTAGGTCCGTAGCGAGACCTCTAGTATTCATTAGGTCCGTAGCGAGACCTCTAGTATTCATTAGGTCCGCGTAGCGAGACCTCTAGTATTCATTAGGTCCGTAGCGAGACCTCTAGTATTCATTAGGTCCCCGTAGCGAGACCTCTAGTATTCATTAGGTCCCCGTAGCAAGAACTCTAGTATTCATTAGGTCCGTAGCGAGACCTCTAGTACTCATTAGGTCCGTAGCGAGACCTCTAGTATTCATTAGGTCCCCGTAGCGAGACCTCTAGTATTCATTAGGTCCGTAGCGAGACCTCTAGTATTCATTAGGTCCGTAGCGAGACCTCTAGTATTCATTAGGTCCCCGTAGCGAGACCTCTAGTATTCATTAGGTCCGTAGCGAGACCTCTAGTATTCATTAGGTCCGTAGCGAGACCTCTAGTATTCATTAGGTCCGTAGCGAGACCTCTAGTATTCATTAGGTCCGTAGCGAGACCTCTAGTATTCATTAGGTCCGTAGCGAGACCTCTAGTATTCATTAGGTCCCCGTAGCGAGACCTCTAGTATTCATTAGGTCCGTAGCGAGACCTCTAGTATTCATTAGGTCCGTAGCGAGACCTCTAGTATTCATTAGGTCCGTAGCGAGACCTCTAGTATTCATTAGGTCCGTAGCGAGACCTCTAGTATTCATTAGGTCCGTAGCGAGACCTCTAGTATTCATTAGGTCCCCGTAGCGAGACCTCTAGTATTCATTAGGTCCGTAGCGAGACCTCTAGTATTCATTAGGTCCGTAGCGAGACCTCTAGTATTCATTAGGTCCCCGTAGCGAGACCTCTAGTATTCATTAGGTCCGTAGCGAGACCTCTAGTATTCATTAGGTCCGTAGCGAGACCTCTAGTATTCATTAGGTCCGTAGCGAGACCTCTAGTATTCATTAGGTCCGTAGCGAGACCTCTAGTATTCATTAGGTCCGTTGCGAGAACTCTAGTATTCATTAGGTCCGTAGCGAGACCTCTAGTATTCATTAGGTCCGTAGCGAGACCTCTAGTATTCATTAGGTCCGTAGCGAGACCTCTAGTATTCATTAGGTCCCCGTAGCGAGAACTCTAGTATTCATTAGGTCCGTAGCGAGAACTCTAGTATTCATTAGGTCCGTAGCGAGACCTCTAGTATTCATTAGGTCCGTTGCGAGAACTCTAGTATTCATTAGGTCCGTAGCGAGACCTCTAGTATTCATTAGGTCCGTAGCGAGACCTCTAGTATTCATTAGGTCCGTACCGAGAACTCTAGTATTCATTAGGTCCGTAGCGAGAACTCTAGTATTCATTAGGTCGGTAGCGAGACCTCTAGTATTCATTAGGTCCGTAGCGAGAACTCTAGTATTCACTCCGTTGTTGGTGTTGTTAATTTCCACTTGGGTTTTTGTTTTAAGGTTTTTGTTCATCGGCGCGGAGTGGATCAGTTGGGAGAGCGTGGGACTTGGAATCTCTATGTACCGAGTTTAATCCCCACATTCCGGTGAATTCTTTTATAGTAAGATAGTAGTAAGAGTACAAATTGTTCAGTGAACGTTACAAATGTTGGCATAAATCGAAAACAAAACAACTTATCGTAAAACTGTTTACAGATTAGGAATACGCATTTTAAATCGGTTAATTAAAAAAAACTGTCGCAAAAGAAGAGTGGCCGTGTGTACCACCTTTAAAGGTTATACCATATAGTGATATATCTTTATAAAATGTAAATTAATAACAAACACGATCAAACATTTTGGATTTTTAATATAAATAAAGTAATTATTATTTAAATTTTAATTGAGTGTGGGGCGAGCGACGAAAGTAAGCGAGCTTAGCATACAGGTACCACTAACTCAATCGGTGTGTCTGTTGTTCTGTTGATCTGTTGTGTCCAATTTTAAACGTTAATAACTCAGCCAAATCTCGATAAAATATATCCAAACTTGGTACATATGTAGTCTGGCAAAAGTTTAGAAATTTTCCAAGTACAATTTGCGTGGGGTCTTCGTGCAGCATCTGTGTAACTGTCTTACAGTTATAATAAATTAATCTACCCAAAAATTATTGGGAGTATACGTTGAGCATACACCAGGAGCATACACCAGGAGCATACACCAGGAGCATACACCAGGAGCATACACCAGGGGCATACACCAGGAGCATACACCAGGGGCATACACCAGGAGCATACACCAGGAGCATACACCAGGAGCATACACCAGGAGCATACACCAGGAGCATACACCAGGAGCATACACCAGGAGCATACACCAGGAGCATACACCAGGAGCATACACCAGGAGCATACACCAGGAGCATACACCAGGAGCATACACCAGGAGCATACACCAGGAGCATACACCAGGAGCATACACCAGGAGCATACACCAGGAGCATACACCAGGGGCATACACCAGGAGCATACACCAGGAGCATACACCAGGAGCATACACCAGGAGCATACACCAGGAGCATACACCAGGGGCATACACCAGGTGCATACACCAGGAGCATACACCTGGAGCATACACCAGGAGCATACACCAGGAGCATACACCAGGAGCATACACCAGGAGCATACACCAGGAGCATACACCAGGGGCATACACCAGGAGCATACACCAGGAGCATACACCAGGAGCATACACCAGGAGCATACACCAGGAGCATACACCAGGGGCATACACCAGGTGCATACACCAGGAGCATACACCTGGAGCATACACCAGGAGCATACACCAGGAGCATACACCAGGAGCATACACCAGGGGCATACACCAGGAGCATACACCAGGAGCATACACCAGGGGCATACACCAGGAGCATACACCAGGGGCATACACCAGGAGCATACACCAGGAGCATACACCAGGAGCATACACCTGGTTTTTTTCTTCTCCGGACTCGGGGTGCACGATGTTTGCGTAGTGAGTTCAAGCGGCTCAACAATTGCTGTATCATTGGTTGGACTCGGAATAACGAATCCCGTAAATGGAATCTTTACAAAGTCATCACTGTCATCCATGTTTAATAAGAAATTAAATAAGAAATTATACTTAACAGTTCAGCCTCCATAAATTAGGAAGGCAGCAAGCTTGCAAGGCCTTAAATAGAAGACGCTATGATGCAGTACAAACTACCGCCAGCTAGGCAGAACAGTGATTCTTGTTTGTAAGGGAGGTTGGGATGGATAAGCCAATCAGGGAACAGGACAGTAATCCTACCATACAATTGTCTACAGAGCTGCTCTACCAGAGAGGTCACGTTCCCACGGTAGTATAGTTTTTCAGCTAATCAATATCTAATAATGTCTGATGGCCAAGCATCACCATCGCCCTTATTAATAATTCAGCATTGACCCCTATTAAGGTGTCCCCCAGAGCCGGATTAAGCTTATGTGTGGCCCCTAGACATAGACAAATTATTAAGGTGTCTATTAACTATTAAGGTGTCCCCCATTAATGTTTGTGTCCCTCATTAATGTGTGTCCCTCATTAATAGTTGTGTCCTTCATTAACAAACTCAGTAATTTACGTAAATCCGCATTTTACACCCCTTCCCGGATCCAGTAACACTTTGTAATTAACCTGAATCAATCCGCGTTTTACACCCCTTCCCGGATCTAGTAACACTTGGTAAATAAATTGAATCCGCGTTTTACACCCCTTTCCGGATCCAACAAAACTTGGTAATTAACGAAAATCCGTGTTTTACACTCCATTCCGGATCCAACAAAACTTGATAATTAACGAAAATCCGTGTTTTACACTCCATTCCGGATCCATTAAAACTTGGTAATTAACGAAAATCCGTGTTTTACACTCCATTCCGGATCCAATAAAACTTGGTAATTAACGTAAATCCGTGTTTTACACTCCATTCCGGATCCAACAAAACTTGATAATTAACGAAAATCCGTGTTTTACACTCCATTCCGGATCCATTAAAACTTGGTAATTAACGTAAATCCGTATTTTACACTCCATTCCGGATTCACAAAATATATGAATCCGCGTTATACACTGCAATACGGATTGCGTATTTCAGAATCCGCATATTACACTCAGTTACGGATTGTATGTAAATCCGGATCCGCCTTTTACACTCGCAAATCCGGGTCCTGATCCGTATCCGGATCATGAATCCGGATCCGGATCCGGATCCGCGTTTTACACCTACCCCAACTCCAGCAAGCTCTAAACTAATAATACGTGATACAAAATGCTCTACAAAACATGCTGGCAGAACAAAAAATCACTGATTTTACTAGTTTCTTTGAAACCAGAACCTGGTTAAACACCCTATCTCCAACAACTCAGCTTACATTGAATGGCAAAACACCCTATAATTTTATTTTATCACTTTAATCCCTTTTTCGTCATCTCTCACCATCTATTCTATTTAAAAAATCTAAGTTAGCCTGTTAAGTTCCAATAGGACCCAATATCGGCGATTTCTCACAATGTCTTCAATGTTGAATTAGGGGAAACGCGTTTAGGTTAATATCTCAAAATGTGTTTTTTTAGGATAGGGTGTATTGCCAAACAACGGCAGCATTGTCCATTATATTTAGACATGGTGCTTATAGATATTGCATGTCAGCTTGGTGCGGATGACGCGGAAATCACGTGGATATCCGCTGATGCAGACATTCGCCACAGGTATAATAATGAGACAGACTTATATGAAGATATTATTAAATAATTGAACTCTTTACAACCAAAACTTACCAGTGATAACTCGTTGAAGGTCATTTAATTGCACCTTTAGGATATCTCCTCTCTCCATAGAAACCGCCAATTGGCTGCGAAGATCAGCAATAACCTCCGCACTATCCGTCGCTGACACGACTTCAGGAAGCTGTAACGATGCATAGTGTTGTTAGTAATAAATTAACTAATAATATTAATATAGTGAAATTTTATTACTTTGGATAGATAATGGAGCCGCCTAACGCCTAATATTTACACCGCACAATAGTAATTCAATAAGTGGCGATGTAAACTGACATCTGGCTGCTCCTTCCCCAATAATAGGGTTGGTGAGCGAAAAAATTGTTGGGCTAGAAACAATCGAATAAGGGGTAACAACAACAAGGAACCCTGAATCGAGTAGCGGTGTGTTTTTTGTAAAAACACAAAGAAACGGTCTAAATGGCGGGTTTAAGTAAGCCCGGGAAGCCAATTTTGAAAATCGGCTGTGATTGGCTGCTACAAATTTGACGTCACTACGCAGTGTTCAGATAATTTATTATATGGAGGGTAATTTTAGATCCATTCAAATACATATTTGGGTTGTTCTCACAAAAAGTGGCCAAAATTTTGAGAAAAAATTGTCAAATTTTTTTTTGTCAAAACCATATAAATATATACATATTTCGAGAGCTCTCGATGAGGCGATTTCGAATACACTAGTGGGCCGTTTTTTTAGTAAAGTCGTAAGGTTTTATTCGCGAAAAACTAATGTCCACAATGTAACATCTTGTCCCTGGTGTAACGCTACTTGTAAGCCAATCAGCAGCCTTCATTTCACAGAACGCCCACAATCTAACTCGTTGTCTCGAATGTAACGCTACTTGTTAGCCAATCATTATCCAAGATTTGACATTTAAAATATATACCAGAAATTCAACAGTCACTTTAATGTCATGTACGGATTTATTTTATATTTATACGGGTTTTTTACGGATTTATTTATCGACCCAATGGCTGAAAATAATATTTTTCAAATCAGCAAATTATTTAGTTTGTATTATTGTATACATACAATATGAATATACATATTATTGTAACAATAATTGTATAAAATAGTTAACGGAGTCCTTAAAACCATCACAAACTTAATCTCTAAGTCCTTCACGTGTAACGCCATCACTAACTTAATCTCTAAGTCCTTCACGTGTAACGCCATCACTAACTTAATCTCTAAGTCCTTCACGTGTAACGCCATCACTAACTTAATCTCTAATTCCTTCACGTGTAACGCCATCACTAACTTAATCTCTAAGTCCTTCACGTGTAACGCCATCCCATCACTAACGTAATCTCTAAGTCCTTCACGTGTAACTAAGTCCTTCTTCACCTGTAACGCCATCACTAACTTAATCTCTAAGTCCTTCACGTGTAACGCCATCACTAACGTAATCTCTAAGTCCTTCACGTGTAACGCCATCCCATCACTAACTTAATCTCTAAGTCCTTCACGTGTAACTAACTAAGTCCTTCACGTGTAACGCCATCACTAACTTAATCTCTAAGTCCTTCACGTGTAACGCCATCACTAACTTAATCTCTAAGTCCTTCACGTGTAACGCCATCCCATCACTAACTTAATCTCTAAGTCCTTCACGTGTAACTAAGTCCTTCACGTGTAACTAAGTCCTTCACGTGTAACGCCATCACTAACTTAATCTCTAAGTCCTTCACGTGTAACGCCATCACTAACTTAACCTCTAAGTCTTTCACGTGTAACGCCATCCCATCACTAACTTAATCTCTAAGTCCTTCACGTGTAACTAAGTCCTTCACGTGTAACTAAGTCCTTCACGTGTAACGCTATCACTAACTTATCTCTAAGTCATTCACGTGTAACGCCATCACTAACTTAATCTCTAAGTCCTTCACGTGTAACGCCATCACTAACTTAATCTCTAAGTCCTTCACGTGTAACTAACTAAGTCCTTCACGTGTAACGCCATCACTAACTTAATCTCTAAGTCCTTCACGTGTAACGCCATCCCATCACTAACTTAACCTCTAAGTCCTTCACGTGTAACGCCATCCCATCACTAACGTAATCTCTAAGTCCTTCACGTGTAACTAAGTCCTTCACGTGTAACGCCATCCCATCACTAACTTACTCTCTATGTCCTTCACGTGTAACACCATCACTAAATTCAATCGAGAAGTTCTTACCGGACACAACACGCTTAATTCCGTTTGACAATTGTAATTGCATGATGATTAAGAAGTACTGTTTTAGAACCGAAATAAAGAAAGGTAAACAAACTCATGAGCTTTTCCTAAACCCTTTAGGTAGTTAGTACTAAGTAATACAGACTACAACAGATAATATTACTACTACAGTAGTTTATACTAAATACTGAAAGCCAGAAACCATCGACTATTGTTAATTTGACCCTGACTGCCTAATTTGTAAAAAGAAACGCCACTCGTACTGCTAGGTATGTTCAGGCCCAACTACGTTACATGGTGGACATGTCTCAAGTGTAACGCTATTGATTGTGACAGCGTTACATGCGTTACATGATGGACATTGAAGACATTTTTCATTAGCATGGCGTTGACTATAGTCTGTTTTGAAACTATATTAAAATCAAATATGTGATTCGATAGATCTGCGATTGCTCTTTCATATGAGCCCTCAATGGTGTCGATATGATTAGTAAAGCAAAAGTTATCGCTATTCAAAGTAGCGTTACATTGAGGACATTCCTAATGACGGTATTTTATGTAGATTTACGTTTTCGCACAATGCTCGAGTTCTAATGAACGAATTCTTATAATTTTTTTACATGCTGATAGCTAAATAAATCGCCGTTTAGAAATATCTCACTTGAAGATGTTGTGAATAAATATAAAAAAACCATGTCATAAAAACGAGCGTTACATGGTGGACAAAATCCTAGTGACGGCGTAATTAATTGTTACTAAATAGTAAATATATAAAATGTGAGTAGCTTCGGTTGAAAACCACCAATAGTATGTGAAAGAGCATTAAATTTGCTTTATTTTGATGTATGGTATGTGGAACCTTTGCTCTCATTACTTTAGCTCAGAAGCCAAATATTTAAAAATAATTCAATGTGACATTTCAAAAAACATGCATTTTCGATATTTGAAATGGTGTCATTCTCTAGGTTGTGAATGTAATCTGTTGAAAATTTGCTGAAATATGAGCAGATTTCCGCTCTTCCGATTGGTATATAGGTTCATGGGGTTAAATCTGTGTCGTTTGGAAATATAACCGTGCGAATGCATGGACATTTTGACATAAAAGTTTGGCCACTTTTTGTGAGAACGACCCATTTAATCTCAATCATTTCAAACATGGCTTATATCAATAGAAAGCGGAGAGGCTTGCGCTTCTTTTGACACTGCAATTAATTAAATTCATGGTGACGAACTTTGATAAAATGAATGAATTCACAATTATAAACTCGCAGATTGCCTGACCGGTATGCAAGCACTCAACCACTCAGCCCTATCCAACTATTGCATCGCAGTATCGGAGTATTCCTGTATTGCAGCTTAAGTTCATTAAGTTGAAATGTGTACTTGTCAGCGGTAGCGTAAAAGTGGTACATAGCAGCGGTTGGTTAACAATAAATGGATATGGCTGAGTTGGTGAGTGCTTACATACGGGGTCAGGCAATCTACCAAGTTTGCAAAATTGCAAACAGTATTTTATCAATGTTAATGATCATGAATTTAATTAATTGTAGACGCGCAAGACTCTCTCTCCGCTTTCTATTGATATAAGCCGCGTGTGAAATGATTGAGATAAAATGTGTATTTAAATGGATCAAATTCACCCTCCCCATAGAGAAAACATTTTTCGGCCGATTTTCAAAATTGGGTTCCCGCGCTTACTTAAATCCGCCATTTAGACCGTTCCCTCGTGTTTTTACAAAACAAACACTCCGCCACTCGATTCAGTTCAGGGGACCTTTTTACCCCTTATTCATTTGTTTCTATAGCCCAACAATTTTTTCGCGCACCAACCCTATTGGTCAATACCTCCAGAAAATCGCCCGCCTGATTATCAGCCTCGCATTATCGCCATCTGATTGGTCAGCTAAGAAGGTGTGCCATCCAGATTTTCTATAAATGCTCCAACTTTTGCCAGAAACGCCAGTTGAGTGATTTGTTGAGCCTGCTAGATAGTATGCTCAGCAAGTATAGTTTTACCGCTTGGTCAGCTAATCTTCGGTAAAATCCAGTAACCTTGACAACGCTTGTTTCTTGTATGTCTGAACAAAGTAATGCGTCAGAAACATTGCACAATGACAAATCACTCGCTCACTCTTTACATCAGAGTTTTAGGCTCTACAATAACTTTGCCGTTCCTTAAAGAAAGTTATCGGTGAAAGTAAAACACGTTCAAACACGGCAAGTGCTACTCCTACTCCCAAGGTTGTTATCACTAACCTCGTTGTAGATGGTCCTAGACGCCGGGTTTAGGGATTCGGCCATGGCATTTACACCGAACAAACTAAACGTTAAATCAGGTAGACTCTTACTGGTTCTTATGTTGAGACTCTTCTGGTTGGGTTGGTCTAGAAAGCAACAAAAAAACATTTCATGGACGGGGTACAAATATATAGAGAATGTTTTTGATCGCACTACAGTAAAACTACAGAATGGGCTATAACTCAGGGCAATAAATCTATTGTATTTAAATGCAATTCGTAAATTTATCATTGAAATAGCTTTCTTTATGATTGGGTACTTCTTTTTCATGAATAAATATCTGCTTTCTCTCGTATACCTCATACATTATATTATTCCGTAAAATGGTACCAAATTAAAGTAATGTAATGAAATGAAATGTAATGAAAGGGACGGGAGGGAACGGGACTTACCTATATCGGATGTAACATCTGATTGACTCAGTGATTTAATAGCCACCCCTTTCTGCTTAGATTTCCCAGACAACCGATCCATTGCCCAACTCCAAAGATTTCTGAGTCGGATGGCCTGACGACTGACAGTCTCCTCGGAACGCTCCAACCTTCCCCGAATACTCCGGTAGTTCCCGATTGTCGTGGCCAACTCCGTCTGCAGTTCGGCGATGTACCGACGGTTCGGTGGGGAGGCCGACTCCGACTCCGGACTCCGACCGGAGTCGGCGTACGCCGGAACGCGACGGGGCGACCGGTACACCTCCGCCACCAGCGACTCGTTTAACGACGTCGTCCGATCCAACTCGTCGCGGAGTCTCCGATTATCCTCGACGAGTCCGGTGATCTCCTGCGTGGCCCTCCCGTACTCGGTCTGCAACTCGCGATCCCAGTCCCGCAGTCGCGATACCTCCAGAGTCAGTCGTCTCGCCTCTCCGGAACCTCGTCTCTCCGTTCCTCGTTCCTCCTCCAACTCGCTCTTCATCCTCTCGCGTTCCGCCTCCGCGCGAACCAGCCGTTCGTTCAGCTCGCCGACGTCCGCCCCGAGGTTTTGGATTTTCTCTCGACACACGGACAACGTCTCATCAAACATCGCCCTCTGTTTCACAAGAATACCCTCGGTGTTGCGCTTATCGGATTCGACCTCAGATAAATCCGCCTTCAACCGAATCCGTTCCACCTGCAACTGCCCATCTCGCTCCAATAACTTCTCCAACTTCATCTTCAACATATCCTTATCCTTTTGAAGTTTTACTTCATTTTCTCTCAGTTCTACCAATTCCGCGTTAGTAGAATTCATTGAACCTTCTGTGAGCGTCTTAAGTTGTTGATGCAAAATAATTATTTCCTCAGTTCGTCCTGCTTCACGATCTTTTACGATATCCATTTCATTTAAATATCTCAGATGCTCATTCATGTTTCTTTCTTTCTCAAACATTAATTCCTTCACTTCATCTTTAAGGCTTCCTGCAATGTTCTTGAAGGCCTCCAACCTGGACACTTCTAACTCGCTATCCTGAAGTTTCATCCGTATTTCCCGCAGCTCCGTGACCGCATTATTTCGTTCTTCCTCCAGCACGGCTATGCCTTCGTACTGCGATTCAACCTCCTTAGTAAGAGATTCAATCTCGGCATGTTGTTTGGAGTCTATGGCATCTTGGCGCTGCTTGAAATTACAGAAACTTTCCTCACTAACTTCTAAGGCTTTTACCAAATCTTCCTTCTCCGATGCAATGTCTTCCAACTGATCCTTTAATCGTAAGGCATCTTTGGAAATTTGCTCGAGCTCATAAACGGCCACATCTTTCTCCCTCTCTAGCTCAACAAGGCGCTTTGCGAGATCACTTAATTCTTTCTTTATTGGAATAATAACCTCTTCATCTTTCGTGTGTAGAATTTCTTCCTGCTTATTTACTCGATTTTCAAGGTCAAGAAGATTATCTTTCAAATCTTGTTTCGTATCCTCTAGATCATTAACCTTATCTTTAAGAACTGTAACCTCGTGTTTCGAAGCTTCGTTTTCCGTAGAAACACGAATAATTTCCTTCCTAAGGTTAAGGTTCGTCTGGTTCTGCTTACTTATCTCACACTTGGCATCCACAACTCTCATCCTCTCATCCTGCAACTCTTTCTCCACTACAGACAATGCCCGCATCTTATCCGCTAACTTTCGCACAACGTTGGTTTTTTCATTATTTATATCGCTGATATTCTTCTTATAATCTTCCAGCTTACGGTTCAACTCAGACATGGCAACCGATAATCGCACAGTCTCTTGTACCACGTCGTCTTGCTCTTGTAACTTAGCATTCGCTTCATCCAGCATCTCCTCCATGTGTTTCAGCGTAGCGGCAGCGGTGTCACGCTGTCTATCGGCTTCCTTCTGTGTCGCATCCTTCGAGGTCTTAGCGGAGTGGGCAACGTCTCTTAGACGATCTCCCATTTCCTCATAACGTGTAGACAACTGAGAGTATTCCTCCACCGCCTGGTTCTTCGCCCGCATTTCGTTATCAACCTAAATCCATCCAACAAATAATTATGCCACTTTGGACTTTGGCTTATCTTAATAGACGCGATACAACTAACAGTATAGTCACTAACAAAACTATTGTGTTGGAACTATATATTATGTTGAAATCTTGAAACGAATACAGTACGTGGACCGGTGGTGGAACTAACTATTATTAGATGGAGGAACCAAATAGTGTATAGGTGATGAAACTATTATTGTAGGAGTTTTGAATAGCCTCACCTCGGCTTGGAGACGTCTGTTTTTATCACACAGAGACTTCAGATTAACGTTAACTTTCTGTATGACGTCATCACGTTGGGCTAGTTCTCCCTCTAACTGCTCAATGTACGCGAGTTTATCCACAAGACGACTCTCCAACTCGGTGACTTTATCACACTTCATTCTCAACCCTTCCTCCAAAACGAGCATATTAGTAGAAACTGGAATATCGGCCGTGGTGTCATCTATTATACAAGTCGAATGAATAAATATTAAAGTGTTGGTCGGAGTGCAGCATGACTATATACTCAACTCCCCCAACAATGACGTCATACTATACTCAACTCACCCAACAATGACGTCATACTATACTCAACTCACCCAACAATGACGTCATACTATACTCAACTCACCCAACAATGACGTCATACTATACTCAACTCACCCAACAATGACGTCATACTATACTCAACTCACCCAACAATGACGTCATACTATACTCAACTCACCCAACAATGACGTCATACTATACTCAACTCACCCAACAATGACGTCATACTATACTCAACTCCCCCAACAATGACGTCATACTATACTCAACTCCCCCAACAATGACGTCATACTATACTCAACTCCCCCAACAATGACGTCATACTATACTCAACTCCCCCAACAATGACGTCATACTATACTCAACTCACCCAACAATGACGTCATACTATACTCAACTCACCCAACAATGACGTCATACTATACTCAACTCACCCAACAATGACGTCATACTATACTCAACTCCCCCAACAATGACGTCATACTATACTCAACTCCCCCAACAATGACGTCATACTATACTCAACTCCCCCAACAATGACGTCATACTATACTCAACTCCCCCAACAATGACGTCATACTATACTCAACTCCCCCAACAATGACGTCATACTATACTCAACTCCCCCAACAATGACGTCATACTATACTCAACTCACCCAACAATGACGTCATACTATACTCAACTCACCCAACAATGACGTCATACTATACTCAACTCCCCCAACAATGACGTCATACTATACTCAACTCCCCCAACAATGACGTCATACTATACTCAACTCCCCCAACAATGACGTCATACTATACTCAACTCCCCCAACAATGACGTCATACTATACTCAACTCACCCAACAATGACGTCATACTATACTCAACTCACCCAACAATGACGTCATACTATACTCAACTCACCCAACAATGACGTCATACTATACTCAACTCCCCCAACAATGACGTCATACTATACTCAACTCACCCAACAATGACGTCATACTATACTCAACTCACCCAACAATGACGTCATACTATACTCAACTCCCCCAACAATGACGTCATACTATACTCAACTCCCCCAACAATGACGTCATACTATACTCAACTCACCCAACAATGACGTCATACTATACTCAACTCACCCAACAATGACGTCATACTATACTCAACTCCCCAACAATGACGTCATACTATACTCAACTCACCCAACAATGACGTCATACTATACTCAACTCCCCCAACAATGACGTCATACTATACTCAACTCCCCCAACAATGACGTCATACTATACTCAACTCACCCAACAATGACGTCATACTATACTCAACTCCCCAACAATGACGTCATACTATACTCAACTCACCCAACAATGACGTCATACTATACTCAACTCCCCCAACAATGACGTCATACTATACTCAACTCCCCCAACAATGACGTCATACTATACTCAACTCACCCAACAATGACGTCATACTATACTCAACTCCCCCAACAATGACGTCATACTATACTCAACTCCCCCAACAATGACGTCATACTATACTCAACTCACCCAACAATGACGTCATACTATACTCAACTCACCCAACAATGACGTCATACTATACTCAACTCACCCAACAATGACGTCATACTATACTCAACTCACCCAACAATGACGTCATACTATACTCAACTCACCCAACAATGACGTCATACTATACTCAACTCACCCAACAATGACGTCATACTATACTCAACTCCCCCAACAATGACGTCATACTATACTCAACTCACCCAACAATGACGTCATACTATACTCAACTCACCCAACAATGACGTCATACTATACTCAACTCACCCAACAATGACGTCATACTATACTCAACTCCCCAACAATGACGTCATACTATACTCAACTCACCCAACAATGACGTCATACTATACTCAACTCACCCAACAATGACGTCATACTATACTCAACTCCCCCAACAATGACGTCATACTATACTCAACTCCCCCAACAATGACGTCATACTATACTCAACTCACCCAACAATGACGTCATACTATACTCAACTCACCCAACAATGACGTCATACTATACTCAACTCACCCAACAATGACGTCATACTATACTCAACTCCCCCAACAATGACGTCATACTATACTCAACTCACCCAACAATGACGTCATACTATACTCAACTCACCCAACAATGACGTCATACTATACTCAACTCCCCAACAATGACGTCATACTATACTCAACTCACCCAACAATGACGTCATACTATACTCAACTCCCCAACAATGACGTCATACTATACTCAACTCACCCAACAATGACGTCATACTATACTCAACTCACCCAACAATGACGTCATACTATACTCAACTCACCCAACAATGACGTCATACTATACTCAACTCACCCAACAATGACGTCATACTATACTCAACTCTCCCAACAATGACGTCATACTATACTCAACTCACCCAACAATGACGTCATACTATACTCAACTCACCCAACAATGACGTCATACTATACTCAACTCACCCAACAATGACGTCATACTATACTCAACTCACCCAACAATGACGTCATACTATACTCAACTCACCCAACAATGACGTCATACTATACTCAACTCACCCAACAATGACGTCATACTATACTCAACTCTCCCAACAATGACGTCATACTATACTCAACTCACCTAACAATGACGTCATACACACATCATTTGAATTGTTGTTATCATCGGTTTGAACCATCGCATCCTCAAACAATCTATGTTCAGCGCCCTCAAGTGGAGAATCTATGTAACGGGGAGTTGGGAACTTAGTTGAAGAAAGAAGATCCTTGTTGAAGGTAACTGACGGGGGAGTTGGTAGTGTTTCACCTGAGAGGAATGTCGTAGAAAAATATTGATTATTAGAATATATATGTATATTTATGCGGAGAGTGTAAATTTTTTTTAGTAATATTCAATTATTATAATTATATAGAATATAATAATATTCTGGAAATAACATTAATTAATTATTTACACAAGTAATAAACTTAATATTTAGTGATTTCAAAAAATGATCAATCGATGCAATCGATCAATCAATCGACAGACGTAATAAATTCTTTGCACAAATCCCGCCAAGTTATTGCGAATAAACTAAAACAAAATTACTACGGAAGTCACAGAAAACCCTGGAATTGGAATATATTGCATTAAACTGTCAAGTCAAGTCACCCCAGGGCTGAACTGACTTTTAGTCGAAAATATTTCCATAGACATTTTAACATGTTTTTTGAACTCCATTCCGCTTTGCTTATTAGAAAATTTTAATTAAAAAAAATGACGATGTCCGGTTTCAGAATCGTCCGGCCTCATTTCCCGACTGTCCGGTTTCCGACTCAGTTATACAACCGGACAGTAAATAAACCCCCCGAAATTTCTGAAACTATATTTTAACGTACTATTATTCATCTGAGTAAAACAAACAAAAAATATTGAAAAACGGTCGATGTCCTATTGTTAAATTGTTTAGACTGAAGAGGCATGTGTCCGGTTTGGGATCAGGCATGTCCGGAACTCTGCCAAGACGATTCTGAACCCGGACATCGTCATTTTTTTAATTAAATTTTTCTTATAAGCAAAGTTAAAATGTCTAGGGAAATATTTTCAACAAAAAGTCAGTTCAGCCCTGGGGTGACAGTATCACAGAAGTATATCGAAAATTATGAGTACGGGATTCCGGGTCACTCATGGTCGTTATTGGCCCTGCGACTGAGCCAATTAGTTTACTGAATGTAGTATAAATAACACGGGCCAATCAGGGTTCAACTATAATAGACTACCATGAGTACTAAGTTCGGTTTAATTGTTAATTCCATCAAAAACCTGAAACTTCAATGACTGATCTTCTTCGTAGCTCGCCTCTTACCATCAAATACTTTCATTAATCTATAAAGATTATTTATCCCGTGGTAACCAGAATGTTACCTACAGTAAAGCCCTGATCTACCTTATCTGGAATTATCGGTTAAGCTTTCCTTTGTTTTGTACTTACCAACGCGATTCCGGGTGTCTGTTTCCTCTATTGCAGCTCTCAACGACACTACTTCACTCTCCTGTCTCTCTAGTTGTGCCTGGAGTTCATTGAACCCAGCCCCCAGTCTAGAATTATCTTCTTTGAGTCTGTCCAACTCCCGTTCCCTCTGCTCTATAACGAGATGAAGTTCATCGACGTCGCCAAGCAACTTATTATTCTTATCATTGAGAATGTACTTGTCGCCTTCACAAGCAGCGAGGTCCTTTATCAAGGTATTTACCAAGTCTGAGAAGAGATAATGAGAACTCTTAAATGAAACATAATTTGGTTCAACTTTAATGAAGTTCTTATACAAGTAATGACGGATCCCAGTAGGATACGCGGATCCAGTAATAGTCAATGGGTTTATAATAACCATAACCAGATTGTTAAATGGGTCCACAGATCCAGAGATCCATAATCTGAGCACTTGGCTGAGCTTTAGACGTTCAAACATAGAGCCAGACAGACAGACAAACATATGTACGTACAGTACACCATGACTAATCACATATTCCACATTGTGGGTTCATGCAAAGGCCTATTGACTCCCTGTATAAAAGCTATTTAGTCTGAGATAAAGATAGAATTACAATAATACTAGAGAGCCAGCAAGTTGACTATAAGATGAACGTCGGCCCCTAAGATTTGACAGTTTGACGAGTTATAGCGGCACATATACTTTGGATGGTAGACTGCATCTTTCGGATGACAGGAACCGGTGAAATCAGACTGTACCAAAAACATTTCACCCCCCCCCACTCCACCCCTCTGACCTCTATACAACAACCCACCTGTAGCACTAATCTGGGGTTTCCCTTTAGAACCTCTGCGATTGCGCCTATTTTGCACAGCGCCATCTACAGGATTAACAGCGGCATTCTCAATGTTCTCTTTGTCGGGAGATTGTTCTGAGTGGTACAGGTTAATGACTTCGTTCTCATTCCGCTTGATGGCGTACCCCATTAGAATCTGTAATATTATTGTGTTGTAATGGTTGACGTTATGAGACGATTACAGTACCGTAATTATTCTCCACCTCTACGTTTACCCGAATAAACGCGTTTATATTAACATTTAATGTCTATATTTTATGGATATTGAGCGTAAATACAGCTACCATGGTAATATTATACTGTAGTAGTAGAGTGATTAATAGGCTATAAAATAATAAAGTTAAAATAACAATTCGATGAAATAGTTGAATTATCTTATTAATTGAATACCTTGTACAAGTTGCCCATCTCCAGTTGTATATCTTTAATGCTTCTATCTCTTATCTTCACCTCATCAACTAATCCTTGTATTGTTTTATCCCTACTCAAAGCGAACTTCTTCTCCTTGGCTAGATCAACATCCTTCACCCTAACTTCCTCTACCAGACCGGCGAGCTGGAGTTGATTCGTTACTGCCGCTTCATTTAGAGAGGTTTGAGCGACAATCAACTGTCGACGACATTCCTCGAGATCATTATTAAGTTTGTCAGCGAGCTGAGAAAAAAAATCGTTTTAAAATAACAGAGCTGATCAACCGGGTTGACATCATCAAATAATAATAAGCGATGTTGGTAACTACCGTAGAGTATTAGCGACGACCCACCAGTTCGCTAGACGATGAATCCTCCACCTGGACGCCAACCGAGCGACTCTCCGACACCAGATAGACCCCCGCTAATCCCGAACCCCAGAAATCTTCGTCGGGCGATCTCCCGCGATGCCGGTCCAACAGACTCACGTCACCCGAGTGGCGTCTCTCTCGCACCACGCCACCACCGCCGCCTGCGCCACTGGCTGCCGCGTGGCGATGACGCAACTGGAATTGACGTAAATCCCGCAGCTCGACTTCCATCAAGGATTTCTCTCTCAATACGCCGTTTAACTATAGAGGATGAGTTCAATACATGAGGTAAATAAGACGAAATCGAATCATTAAATAAAGTAAAAAGGGGAAGTAAAATGTAAATTAGTAAATATTACAAAATTAATACTAAATATTGCAATACTACAAAAATATTAATTTAATTAAAATACAATTATTTAAGTTTACCAACCTGGTCTACTAATCGACTCTTATCTTTCAAACAATCCCGCAATGTGGACTGGAGTTGGGTCAGTCGTCTGCTGCGTTCGACGTTGTCGAAGTCGCCAGTTACGTTGAGACTGTCGATAGTTGCCCTGTAAGTAAATAAAGTAACCAGTTAGTTACGTTCAGACGGTCCTATACAGCAAATGAACTAATTAATAAACATCTAACTGGTGTTTCTACTGTTAGTACTGTCAGTACATTTACACTAGGTAGGTGCCACCGCCACCTTACTTCGCCTGCTCTATTAACTCTTGTTTCATCCACCAGGTACCACCTACTTACTTCGCCTGCTCTATTAACTCTTGTTTCATCCACCAGGTACCACCTACTTACTTCGCCTGCTCTATTAACTCTTGTTTCATCCACCAGGTACCACCTACTTACTTCGCCTGCTCTATTAACTCTTGTTTCATCCACCAGGTACCACCTACTTACTTCGCCTGCTCTATTAACTCTTGTTTCATCCACCAGGTACCACCTACTTACTTCGCCTGCTCTATTAACTCTTGTTTCATCCACCAGGTACCACCTACTTACTTCGCCTGCTCTATTAACTCTTGTTTCATCCACCAGGTACCACCTACTTACTTCGCCTGCTCTATTAACTCTTGTTTCATCCACCAGGTACCACCTACTTACTTCGCCTGCTCTATTAACTCTTGTTTCATCCACCAGGTACCACCTACTTACTTCGCCTGCTCTATTAACTCTTGTTTCATCCACCAGGTACCACCTACTTACTTCGCCTGCTCTATTAACTCTTGTTTCATCCACCAGGTACCACCTACTTACTTCGCCTGCTCTATTAACTCTTGTTTCATCCACCAGGTACCACCTACTTACTTCGCCTGCTCTATTAACTCTTGTTTCATCCACCAGGTACCACCTACTTACTTCGCCTGCTCTATTAACTCTTGTTTCATCCACCAGGTACCACCTACTTACTTCGCCTGCTCTATTAACTCTTGTTTCATCCACCAGGTACCACCTACTTACTTCGCCTGCTCTATTAACTCTTGTTTCATCCACCAGGTACCACCTACTTACTTCGCCTGCTCTATTAACTCTTGTTTCATCCACCAGGTACCACCTACTTACTTCGCCTGCTCTATTAACTCTTGTTTCATCCACCAGGTACCACCTACTTACTTCGCCTGCTCTATTAACTCTTGTTTCATCCACCAGGTACCACCTACTTACTTCGCCTGCTCTATTAACTCTTGTTTCATCCACCAGGTACCACCTACTTACTTCGCCTGCTCTATTAACTCTTGTTTCATCCACCAGGTACCACCTACTTACTTCGCCTGCTCTATTAACTCTTGTTTCATCCACCAGGTACCACCTACTTACTTCGCCTGCTCTATTAACTCTTGTTTCATCCACCAGGTACCACCTACTTACTTCGCCTGCTCTATTAACTCTTGTTTCATCCACCAGGTACCACCTACTTACTTCGCCTGCTCTATTAACTCTTGTTTCATCCACCAGGTACCACCTACTTACTTCGCCTGCTCTATTAACTCTTGTTTCATCCACCAGGTACCACCTACTTACTTCGCCTGCTCTATTAACTCTTGTTTCATCCACCAGGTACCACCTACTTACTTCGCCTGCTCTATTAACTCTTGTTTCATCCACCAGGTACCACCTACTTACTTCGCCTGCTCTATTAACTCTTGTTTCATCCACCAGGTACCACCTACTTACTTCGCCTGCTCTATTAACTCTTGTTTCATCCACCAGGTACCACCTACTTACTTCGCCTGCTCTATTAACTCTTGTTTCATCCACCAGGTACCACCTACTTACTTCGCCTGCTCTATTAACTCTTGTTTCATCCACCAGGTACCACCTACTTACTTCGCCTGCTCTATTAACTCTTGTTTCATCCACCAGGTACCACCTACTTACTTCGCCTGCTCTATTAACTCTTGTTTCATCCACCAGGTACCACCTACTTACTTCGCCTGCTCTATTAACTCTTGTTTCATCCACCAGGTACCACCTACTTACTTCGCCTGCTCTATTAACTCTTGTTTCATCCACCAGGTACCACCTACTTACTTCGCCTGCTCTATTAACTCTTGTTTCATCCACCAGGTACCACCTACTTACTTCGCCTGCTCTATTAACTCTTGTTTCATCCACCAGGTACCACCTACTTACTTCGCCTGCTCTATTAACTCTTGTTTCATCCACCAGGTACCACCTACTTACTTCGCCTGCTCTATTAACTCTTGTTTCATCCACCAGGTACCACCTACTTACTTCGCCTGCTCTATTAACTCTTGTTTCATCCACCAGGTACCACCTACTTACTTCGCCTGCTCTATTAACTCTTGCTTCATCCACCAGGTACCACCTACTTACTTCGCCTGCTCTATTAACTCTTGTTTCATCCACCAGGTACCACCTACTTACTTCGCCTGCTCTATTAACTCTTGTTTCATCCACCAGGTACCACCTACTTACTTCGCCTGCTCTATTAACTCTTGTTTCATCCACCAGGTACCACCTACTTACTTCGCCTGCTCTATTAACTCTTGTTTCATCCACCAGGTACCACCTACTTACTTCGCCTGCTCTATTAACTCTTGCTTCATCCACCAGGTACCACCTACTTACTTCGCCTGCTCTATTAACTCTTGTTTCATCCACCAGGTACCACCTACTTACTTCGCCTGCTCTATTAACTCTTGTTTCATCCACCAGGTACCACCTACTTACTTCGCCTGCTCTATTAACTCTTGTTTCATCCACCAGGTACCACCTACTTACTTCGCCTGCTCTATTAACTCTTGTTTCCTCCACCAGGTACCACCTACTTACTTCGCCTGCTCTATTAACTCTTGTTTCATCCACCAGGTACCACCTACTTACTTCGCCTGCTCTATTAACTCTTGTTTCATCCACCAGGTACCACCTACTTACTTCGCCTGCTCTATTAACTCTTGTTTCATCCACCAGGTACCACCTACTTACTTCGCCTGCTCTATTAACTCTTGTTTCATCCACCAGGTACCACCTACTTACTTCGCCTGCTCTATTAACTCTTGTTTCATCCACCAGGTACCACCTACTTACTTCGCCTGCTCTATTAACTCTTGTTTCATCCACCAGGTACCACCTACTTACTTCGCCTGCTCTATTAACTCTTGTTTCATCCACCAGGTACCACCTACTTACTTCGCCTGCTCTATTAACTCTTGTTTCCTCTTAACATCCCCCTTCAATGTCTCTACTTCCTGTTTCAATGAATCGTTGGAGACCTTCAGGGTTATATTGAGCTCGCGGACGCTATCCGCACATGGCTTGGTGCCCTTTCCCGACTCCTCGGCGTAGAAAACCCGACATCTCAGGTTAAAATTGTCGGCTTTCAGACTGTCAATCATCTACAGGGGAATATAATGTAATGAAGACATTAAAACTATATAGCTAATAGCTGATACTTTGATGAAATTGAAACTGAACACAATAATATTCAGATTAGCTCCTAATTGCGTTTGTGATACGATAAGTTTCATATACGCGTGGAGTGTAATCTAATTTATTGTAATCCCCCAAGAATCCACAATGTATATTTTGTTTGTTTTGTCTTAGTCTCTCGAGGTGGTATTGTATATTTGTATAGTACATGACTGTGTTAAAGTAAATATCAAATATCACTATCAGTCCACTGCTCCGGTTACCTTAAACACGATCGGTATTTCGTTATGGCATATTTATTCAATAACAATTATTGTAACTTTAATGAAACCACAACTAATGACAACTGTAGTAGTTTAATATGGTCGATGGAACTTCCCAAGTCTTATAATATGAATCACTAATGGACAGTAATTAAAAATATTTCGTAAAAACCATAATATTATACGGTTTAGTAGAATGTCAACAGTTTGCCTGTATAAGTACAGAGACAGAGGCCAATAATACGTACCAATAATATAATTAAAAATACAACTTGTTTTAAATACAATGATACATTGCTAATTACTAATACAATGATGCTGATACAATGAGCTGATAACAGCCTGGTAACTCTAGGGCATACATAAAATAATTAATCAAGTAAATTGATTCAATAGTTCTCTCATCTAAAAATTTAATTTAATTCTACCAGTAGCAGATAGGGGGGGGGGGGGGGGGGGGGGGGAACTGGACGCAAATAACAGTTTATTACTCTCAAAAATAAAACTGTAACCTGTTCTATTGTGTTTAGTTTATTGTTTTGGTTAAAATAACATGCCACTGTAACCTGCTCCTTTCCCTAAATTGAGAATTTAACATTGAGGCGGGATATTAATTCGCCAAGGCGGGTTTTACGTCGAGTCCCCCCCCCCCCCCCCCCTGTCTCGTCTCACCAGTAGATTAACTTTTCATTAGAAGGATTAAGAAGGTTTTAGTTACGGGTAAGAGTGGTAAGGGTAAGGGTAAGATAAAGACACATAATAATGGAGAATACATAAATAACACGTTTTATAGAACATTAATAACCTTTTCGTATTCTTTCATAGGACGAGGCATAAAGGGGGATACGTGGCCGGTAGAGACGTTATATATTCCCGGTGTAGCGAGTTTCTCGTTTCGTCGTGTCTTGTCCGTAACTCCGGTTAAATGGTCGGCCGCGTCCCATAATGCTACCGCCGTATCAGCGGCAACCCGATCCCTGTGGGTAAATAGAGGTGAACATAGTGCATACAGCTTGGGGTGGGGAATGTGTACGCGTTGTTTGTTTGGTAATTATTTCAAAATCACAAAATAGTACATTGGTACCTTGAAGCTTATGTCGGTCTACAGTGTTTAGTTCAGTTAGGTGTTATATATAACTAAACTATAGGGAATTTCCGGTTTGGGGGGCACTGAAACGCTAAAAAACGCATGTGTCTAAAACACTTGTCTGGTGAGAAAACACTTACAATTTTTTTCTCATATTCACTTCTGCATTGTCTATATATGAAAAGACTCTGATATATTTCTCAAATTTCCCGGTTTCCTCGGGAAAATACCGGGAAAAAATACGGGAAATTTTTTTCACATTCTTTAGCCTAGGCCCTATTCAAAATTTTTTTTGAATATTCATTACCAGTCAGCCAGTACAGCAGTACTGCATCGTACCGCTATGTATGAAAAGACTCTGATATTTTTCTCAAATTTCCCGGTCTCCTCGGGGAAATAGCAGGAAAAAAGACGGGAAAAATTTTCTCAAAAATTGTAAAGACTTTAGATAAACATGGTTTTCTCAATCAATATTTTTATTATACATAACAGCATAATCTGGGAATAATAATAGAAATACCGTGGTACGAGTATTAAACAATCCAAGGCATGCAAATTGATTTCATCATTTTTTGAGGGAAAGGAGCATGTTACATATCTGCAGAGGCAGGCTTTTCTAACCAAAACAATAAAAGGCCACTTTTCCAATTGTGGGAAAGGAGCAGGTTGCAGAGGCGGGAGGGGGGGGGGGGGGGTGTATGCTTGGCTTGGGACTTTGGAGTTTCGATATTGATATTTAGGCCTAATTAATATAGGCCTACTTAATCTTAATACACGCATTCATATTGGCTGATTGGGCAATGGTTGGTTGTTTGTAAACAATTATGATAGATAAGGGTATGGCTACTTCATTATTATATAATTAGGTGTAATGAGTTTTTATGAGGAGTTGGAAAGTTCCCAAAAGTGATATATGAATTCTGTAGTGGATAGTAATGGCAATGGGGATTCTCGTCAGCTGTTATTTTGCAATTTTGACGATATTAATATTACTGTATTATGGCTATGGGTCGCATACCGGTATATCAGTACGAGTACATACATACATATGTACATCTGTACATAGCAGTGTCTAATATTGGCACTGCATAGGCCTATACTGATATATTACAACGATGTGATACCGGTATGACTTTCTTCATAAATTGGAAAAATGAAACGCGTGTAGGCCTATCCTGCTTTCAGCCTACAGAGGACAGACAGCTATATCAGTAGCCTATATACCTGTACAGTACACTGTCAGTCTGTCTGACTGTCTGACTGTATACAGGCCTGATACCAGATACAGGCTGACAGGTATAGCCTGATAGCAGTTTGCGCTGGTTCAGTGATTCAACCCCATGCCATGATGAATTCTGACCCAACCCCGTTGTGGCCAGTGACATGTTTCCTCTTTTTTTCCCATTTCTAAACAAAATCATAGCCTATTAGCCTATGCAGTTATGATATCGTTAATCTGTTAATTTAAATGCTGAAATGTGCTAGACTCTAGACAGCTAGGCAGACTTCTGGCTGGACCTGAACTCACCGAGAATCTGTCCCCAACTGTTCTGAAACTTCATGTTCCGATATTGATAATCCGAGTCGAGAATCCGAGGATAAGGATGGATCTTCAGGTGATCCGTTGTCACCCATTGTTGCGTGGGCAGTGCTGCAGTGGGCTGGTGGGCCCAGTGTCAGTCAGTGTCAGTTAGGTTGTTTAGTTAGATACCGGTAGCTGGGTAGGCCTACTCACTCACTCGGACTCAGTAACAAATCACCTGATCACCCCGTATCCACGAGTCAGCCAGAGCCACTAGTTAGTCAGTTAGTAGTTAATCCGTAATGTTGTAATGTATGCGTAACGGCAGTACGGTCAGACAGTACCGTATTTGGACAGTATTTGGTTATCTGGCCCTGGCCGGCGCTGTCATGCCTGCCTGATACTGTGATGCAGATAGTGAGATATTGTACCAGTACAGCAGTAACGAACAACTCAATACAGTATAGACAGACCAAACCACCTAAAAACTTAAAATATCGTTGTATTATCAGATTATACTTATAGTTATAGGCTGTCCCTGTAGCGGTAGACCTAGCCTATTATTACAGTACCGTTATTATAACGAAATGTAACGGTCTTGAACGGGTTGAACATAGGGCCACTAGCCCACTAAGTTACACAGGCTCGCTCTGCACAAGGGAACCAAGACCATCGTGTGTTTTCTAACAGTTTATAATAGTTTACCACGCAGTCTTCGCATCGAGAACTCACTTGCAGCGTGCAAAAAAAAAAGAAAAACACATTGAATAATGTGGGTGGGTATGTGCCATATGAATCCAGCCGTGAGCGCATTTGAACAATAATAAATTTAGGTTACTATAGAGAGTGCGCTTTACAAATTTTGTATATTATTATTATATTATTTGTGGAAATGGTGTTGAGATTGGGACATTAGTTGAGTATGGGATGGAAGTTAGGAATGGGACGGGAGTTGGCAGTGGGAAGGACGATAAACTGGATTTGATTTCTTACTGAGTTGTTTGAAGAATTTTATGATTTGTTTTAATTGAAAAATGAAATAATGTTGTCAATAATTCTATAATATTCTCTTATATAATAATCTCTTCATTTAAATTCATTTTCAATACGGCACTTAATCAATGTCCCATAAGTGACAACAACTGTCCATATAAATTATCAAATTAATTAGACCAAGAAAGTAATTAGAAATTCACCTGACTTCCGGATCCATGATCCCAGCTAACAGAAGTCATCCACATGCTCAAGCATACATCCTTTGAGCTTATGCTCATCCGGTCAGAGACTTGCTGAGGAGTTTCAAAGTCTATGGTTGACACTATCTATGTCAGACTATGGTTTCCCTTTGTGGATGTGTAGGTCGTCTGCCAAACTCCCTATCCCTCCTTGACCCCATTGGTTATCATTAACTTTCGTTTATTGTTTTGGTTCCCCCAACACGCCTCTCTAACCTGCTCCTTTACTAACAGCTGCTCATTTAAATGACAATGGGACTTAACGCTCTGTGGGACCTAACGTTGTTGGGACCTAACGCGACTTTACCTCTTTGTTTTGTACAGGTTACAAAGAGCGTTAAGTCTCATTGTCATTTAAAGGAGCAGGATAGTAAAGGAGCAGGTTACAGAGGCGTGTTGGGGGAACCATAACAATAAACGAAAGTTAAGAGGATAGCATGGGGGAGGGGGGTTGCACCCCCTCCCCCTATTTTGGAAATTGACAAAAAACTTTTTTATCCTATCATGGTCCGAATTTAAGGGAGATTTCAAATCTGCAAGCAGTTTTCTCTTATCTTTTCTCAAACTCAAGTTATTACCCAAAACGTAAGAGCTAGTATTTTGACAAGCCTTCGAGCTACACTATTTATAGACCATGTCCTGAAATATACGTGATTATATATTTTAAATAGTGATTCAGTGAAATGAACCCCCCAAAAAGAAATTTTATTTTTACAAATCTTAACGAAATTGCATTAAATTTTAAACATAAATAGTGTCCCCTCAGTCTATACTGTGGGGCGAGCCACGAAGTACTTTTACACGAAGAACTTTTACAGGTACATAGCTATTATTGATATCGCACCAGTTACACCGACGTTGTTCTTCAACAATACAGTTGTTTGTTGGTACTGATGGATTCCCATTAAGATTATTTTGCATAAATTTTTTGGTAAGGGTATGGGGGGGGGGGGGGTCATGTCACTCAATTACGACGCCAAATTTGTATGGTGTACAGCCTGTAAATTAGGCGGGAGTTTATAGCTTGGAAGAGTTTTAATAGAGGTCGAGTGGAATATGAATGTCATTAAATAATAACATTATTACAATTGCCCCGTATGGGTAGTATGAGGGTGTATATTAAATAAATTACCTGTACTAATACTAACAACCATCAAGTACTGTATAATTCAAAACACCGTTAAATGGTGACTCATCGAGGTCAGCACTTGACCTCGGAGTATGTACTAAGTTTTGTGTCTTTACTCTGTGGTTATTAAGTGCTTGCTTCAATGGACCACCAGATACACCTGTTAAATATGAAGATACTGTAACTGCAGGCCACCCCAGCCCAGACCTACTCAATTACAATCAGAAGAATCTGATTCCGAAAGATATTTCCTCCTTCTACACTCACAGTCAACTGATTTATTCAATGGGAATGTTTCATCCGATAAGATAATGCCCAGATCGTCTACGCAGTAACAGCGGCTTGAAACGCACTGCCTTGCTGAGAAGCTGCCATCCTTGTTGCAGACGGGCAAACCCTTCGCAGCAATGGCAGCCATCGAGTTGTTCATTTGCAGCATTATTTTCTGGGACTCCATCGACCGTTCCAACAACCTCTGACAATTTGTCAGTAAATGATTCTCTGGTGGTTTACAAGTCCGAGAGGCTTCGTCGCAAACTAAATGGGCTTCGCAACGACTCGCCTCTATATCCGGGTCTTCCAGCAGCTTATGTCCACAGGTTTCTCCTTCCAATAATCTCTCGCTAACACATCCCACGCAACATCCGCAGGCACCTGCGTTAATAGCCATGTTCATATCGATAGGACAGAAGTCTGGGATCGTCGGTTCACATTCGATTAGCTCGCACGATATGTACGGACACCATCGCAGACGGCTGGGTCTCGCTGACACTGCAGTGGTTAATAGGAAACACACCGCTAGATTCGGCATACAATAGTTTACGAACTTTGTTAAATCGAGTTTCGGCATGTGGTCATTTAAGAAGCCTTTGTCTTTGTACTTCGGGCCCACGTGAACTATATGATTTCTGCTAAAATGTAATCACTAATACAATAATAGCCAGTATCAAGGTCATCGTAATACATCATCATTCACTCTTTATATTATAACAACAATTTTTAGCATGTCGTTACCGAGCCAAAAACCGAGCAAAACTTTTGCGGCCCTCGTTTTGTTATTAGTCTCGCTGTCACCCGGGAAACAAAATCACTCGTGCCGTAAAGCTATAAAGTACTCTTTTAAGAACAACGACGTAGCCTATATAGTTAATAACTATTTATTGTACGGTAAATAAATATGCTTTATTTACCGCTCGTTCCGAGATCTGTTATTTACCGACCGAGCGCAGCGAGGGGGGTTAATAAGTCAGATCGAGGGGCGAAAAGGCAAATAACGTGTTTTATTTATAGTACAATATGTAATTTTATTGTTAAAATCATCGTAATTAATGTATTATAATTATTAAAAGATATCATTGTTGAATAATTAATTAAATATTGCACCAGTCGAACCGCAATTATTATCGTCCTTATTGTTGATGCCAATGGAAAGGTGTGTTTGAAAGGATTTCAAATTTGTAAATAACGATTAATGTCATTGAGAAATAGCTGAGATATTGGCGTTCAAAAAGTGCAGAACTTTGCATCTGATACAGCCTGCAGGGCAGGCCACTTATTATATTTAATAAAATACACATATTTGGCTGATTCAAGAGCAATAATCCCCATTTACCTAGGTAAATAATGAAGATATTATTTACCGCTAGCCTATTGACTGAGCGGTAAATAATGTAAGTTTTAACAATAATAACTATTTATTATATTGTGTATAATGTATGACTTTATCTCACGCCGGTCCCGAGTGTTAATATTTACACGAACGAGCGAAGCGAGAGAGTGAAATATTGAAACAAGGGACCGAAGTGAGATAAAAGTACATTATACACAATATAACATGATGTTTTATTGTTAAATTCTGGATCACTTAACAAGATGTTTAATAGATAATAGTAGCCATTTCTTATATTTATATGTTTTGTTCACGATTCACGACCTATTGTATACCAAATTTCTAGAACTATGTTCTAGACCTTTTAAAAAGGTTACAGAAAAAAATTATTTATAAACCAGCAAACATAGGTGTACCGAGCGAGCGCAGCGAGGGAGGTTTACATAAATAAACAAGGGTATTTTACGCTGAAAAGTGACCTTTGCAAGTAATGATGTATGTAATTTTGTTACATTATGTCAACTTATCAGCGTTTGGTATGTCAAGAAAGGATTTTATGGACGCTCATTTGAAATTTTTAACAATGTACTATTTCGAATATAAGTTATAACTATTTAAATACTTGTGTGTAAAGTAGCACTTTACAGTGTGATGATCCGAGTGGCTTTGTTACACGAACGAACGTTAGTGAGTGGGAGAAAATAAAGCCACGAGGATCGGAACACTGCGATTGCAAGATTGTACATATACATTACACCATGTCCTGGAATGTAGTGTCGTTATTCTGGTACATCCCCCCCCCCCCCCCCCCCCAATTTTTCTACAAATCTTAATGAGATAGCATGAAATTTGAAACAGAGATAGTTTCACCTCCCGACCACTGACTGGGTGAGCCAGAATTTTTATTTTCACTTTCGTTCTTTAGCTACAAACGTTTAAAAAAAGTGTCTCCGTCGATATTGCACCAGTTACACCATAGTTATTCTTCAAACTTTTAGTTGTTTGGTACTATTGGAAAGCTGGCCGTGCAAGGATTCGAAATATGTGAAAATATTTGAATTTGGATGGGAAATAGCTGAGATATGGGCATTCGAAATTTGCATGTATTTGCTTCCACTGCAGGCTATATTATTCTATTAATTAAATACACAATATTTTGTTTATCTCATAAGTTACTTGGCAACAATACAATGCCTAAATGATAATACTTATATTTCTTCTATTTTTTTTCAGAACCTTTCTATCAGAACCTTTCTATTATTTTACAATAGATTACACCAAATTAAAAAATTATCAAACTAAAAAAAACAACGTCAACTAGTCGGTGCTAGGCAACCCCGCTAACATACCAATATCTGAATAATGTTCTCCAGCCCTGCACTCAGAACAAATTTACACCGCGACCCCCGTATCCGCGTTCGCCAGCTGTATAGAAGTTTCCACTAATGCGTGGCGAACATGACGCTTGGAGGCTGAACGAGACCCCCGAAGGCACATCAGGCTAGACAGAAGTAGTGCGAAACTTATCTGTCTACGCAGCCAGGATATACAATCCGAAGACATTATAACGAACCTGCCTATTAATAGGCCAGGGTAGTTCTTGTCAAGAGTTGAGCCGTTCAAAAACACGATGTGGTTATGTGTGTGTGTATATATATTTGTATAACCATCCAATATCTCAAAAACTCAAGCAGGTACGCAAAAATTTTAATAACAAACTCGACATAAATTTTGGTTGCGCACAAGACTGTATATTTTTTATGGCGTTTCGATCACGGGGTCACTGAAAAATAGCGGTTTTGAAAATTTAAAGTCGAATTTCACCGATTTCAACTCGTCGAGTATGCACCAACTTTTTTATTTGGGCTATTCAGTCATTTGAGAAATATATTTGAGCCTCAGAATCTTTTCAAATATCGCCAATCTCGCAAAGAATTATTTGGTTACAGAATAATATGATTCAACTAGAAAAGCCAGCCAGCTGGCTATAAGGAGACCGTCCATATAGACAAACGTAGTGTTAGTTGGGTCCCTCATCAACCTATAAACCATTTAAACGGCCCAGTGCTTACAACAATTCAATTACCTGGCCTCCCATCTAACATAGCAGTGAGTAACCTTATAGATTATTGTCTTGTCATAGGATTCACTGGGAAGAGCTATTCATCTGGTGGGGTAATAACAAACTTCAGTTGATGTTTGATTACTGTCTGAGTTAGAGTGAGATAGTAATAAATTTGGCAAGTAATATACTTCTCTGCAGTTTGGGCTATCCATTCAATAAATAGTAGTAGCTTACTAGGCCCACATGAGTACCAGCAGCTGGTGTTTCTATTGTTGAGTTGATGGCAATTTTCGTGTTTCCATTTTTGCTCACTCAGTGTACTGGTTTGAGAGGCAGGTTCGTTTAAAGCCAGCTTGCTGGCTTTCTAGTTGAAATGATAATACTAGTATATGGATATTCATACATAAATCAAAATGTTATAGAACATTGTGTATTTATTAAATCGAATAAATGGCCTGCAGCAGAAGCAAAGACATGCAAAATTCGAATGCCAATATCTCAGCTATTTCCCAACCAAATTCAAATATTTTCACATATTTGGAATCCTTGCATGGCCAGCTTCCAATTCTTCAAACTAAAAGTTTGAAGAATAACTATGGTGTAACTGGTGCAATATCGACGGAGACACTTTTTTTAAAAGTTTATAGCTAAAGAATGAAAGCGAAAGGGGGGGGGGGCATGTACCAGAATAACGACACTATATCCCATGACATGGTGTATAAGTGATAGAAACTGCACAATTTATATTAGTTGCTGTATAAATAAATGTAAAAATGACATAAATTATGTTATTAATAAGTTTTGCTTATATTTATGGTGGCGTTTGGAGCCATGTTATAATAATATAGCTAGGCCCTACTGGTAAATAATAGCTTTACCCCACCTACCGGTTGGTAATGCAGCAGGCCTATCTGGCTGTCAGGTAAATTTCCACCTATTGTTTACGTGGTATCCAATGACGGCGTTAAGTAATGTCCCCTTAGTGGACATTACTTAACGCCGTCATGGGTTACCACGTGAACAATAAAACCAAATACAATACTAATTGTACAGGCCAATACAATGCTGTAATGTACTCTAAAGTTGTAAAGTGCTAAATAACAACTCGCTGTTAATATAAACGGCGTTGAGAAATATTACAATTTTGGAATAAAATTTATTAACAGGTATACAGTATTAATTTTACATTTATATCTAATTAAAGTATATTGTTGTTATCTCCTGCATGGATGTGATAAATCGTTGATCCATCGTCGACTGAAGCAAACTGAGTCACCGTCTGTATCCCTTCAGTTTTACTGAACACTGTCGCCATATTTTCTTTGCTCATTTTCTCTAAAATGTCTTCTACAGTATATGACGTATGGTAGCCTATACAGTCTTACACGTTAAACAATTATTTACATACAGTAGCTAGTCCCGTCACTGCAAACTGGACACACGCATTATGCAAACACCAACTACTTTATTGAATAAAGAATCACGCATTAATATAAATGGAAATAATACATTCTGGAATGCGGTAATTGAAGTTGTTTCCATGTTATTGATTACTTTGCAGCGTTACGAGTAATTCAACAGAACGCTGCTGTTAAGTCAAGGTGTATTAAATAACATGTCAAGCAGCGAGCGGATTGCTGAAATTAGCGGAGGCCGATCGTTTCCCTATTTATGACACTATTTTCATAATATTTCCTTAGAAACTTCTTATGTGCTACTTTGGTTAGGTGGATATGATGACTAGGATTCATAGCAATGTAATAAAATGTGTTTCTGGAATTTTTATCTTGTAGTTGCCAAGGTAACCGGGTGCAAAGTTCAAACTTTGCGCGCCTGTATTTCAAGGCGACAATGGATTCTTCCCTTGAGATTTGGTAGGTGATTAATGGAAATAAAAGTCTATCAAAATATTTTACATTTGAATTTGTTTACATTCCCGTTGCCATGGAAATAAGTAGAATGAAAAATTTTAAAAATTGTCTACCAATTCTATAAAACACCATTTTTATTCGGTTTGTCAGTCTAAATAATAAGTTAAAATTGCCAACATTTTATTTTATAATTCGTCAATTGTGAATCATATTTTTAAAAGTCAATATTTGCAAATAAACTAAACTGTCCAATCAGAGAGCAAGACCTGTGATAGCATGATTTTGACATTCCAGAATATTAAATTTCGGTTAGCAATTATTAGAAATAAAGGACAGCCACCAGGCATGTTTGTTGAAAATTATATAAGTAGTAAATAGTAGCCCAATTTCAATCTGGCGGTCATAATGGGAAATTATCGTAATTCCCGTCACCATGGAAACGGGATTGAAAAAAAATTAAAATGTAAAATAATTTGATAGACTTTTATTCCCTTTACTCATATACCAAATCTCAAGAACAGAATCCCTTGTCGTTTTGAATTACAGGCGCTCGAAATTTGAACTTTGCACCCGGTTACCTTGGCAACTACAAGATAAAAATTCCAGAAAGACATTTTATTACATTGCTATGAACCCTAGTCATCATATCCACCTAACCAAAGTAGCACAAAGAGGTTTCTAAGAAAATATTATGAAAATAGTGTCATAAATAGGGAAACGATCGGCCTCCGCTAATTTCAGCAATCCGCTCGCTGCATGACCTGTTATTTAGTACACCTTGTGTTAAGTTGACATAATGTAACAAAACAATGTTATATTTAAAAATAAAACTACCTTGTTTTTTTTTTATTCTAGAATTTAATACTGCAAGTAGTGCCATAACAGCAGTACAGCACGATTTGAAAATTGTAATAGGCCTATGTAGGAAGCGTAGCTATTGGTCTAATAATACAATTAATTATTTATTTTTAAATTTTTTTTAGCTAGAATATACCCAAAAATCGAGAAAAAAAAAGAGTACATTGATTTTACATTTTAAAGTAAAATATAACTATTTGTTACATTATGTCAACTTAACAGCTTCTGGTGAATTACTCGTAACGCTGCAAAGTACTACTTTGCAGCGTTGCGGCCTATAGGACGGAAAGCTGCAAAGTAATCAATGACATGGAAACAACTTCAATTACCGTATTCCAGAATGTATTATTTCCATTTTTTTTAATGATTGCTGCTTTATTATCCAGTTTGCAGTTACGGGACTAGCTACTGTATGTAAATAATTGTTTAACGTGTACTGTAATCCATTATGGCGAAACGTCCAATAGAAGACACTAAAATGACCAAAGATAATGGCGAAAGTGTTCAGTAAAACTGGACGTACACAGACGGTGACTCAGTTTGCTTCAGTCGAATATAGTCAGGATGGATTAATGATTTATCACATCCATGCAGGAGATAACTTCCAATAAACTTTAATTTGATTTAAATGTATAATTAATACTGTGCACCTAATAATAAATTTCACTTATATTCGATGTAGTACATGATTAATGTATATGCAGTATTATATTATATATATTATTAGTAATGCATATATGTATGTAGGCTCATGTATATAAGCATCCATAATTTCCTTTCTTCACATACCGAACGCTGATAAGTTGACATAATGTAACAAAATTTCATACAACATTGCTTGCAAAGGTCACTTTTCGGCGTTAAAGACCCTTATTTATTTATGTAAACCTCCCTCGCTGCGCTCGCTCGGTACATAAATAAACTCGGGTCATAACCCTGCAAAGTGCTACTTTGCACAGAATGAAGTTAATAGTTAATATAGTAAATAGTTATTCTTTTACAAAAAGGGGGTCAGTTCCGCCGGCATTACTATGGTATGTATAACCAAAAATTGAAAATTTTTTGGATTGAATTTAATAATTTTTAATAATAGTTTGGGAACATATACCGCAGAAAAAATTTTTCTGCACACGCTAACTGCATGTCGAAATCTTATATTTTATCAGAGAACTATTCGACTTCTGTGCGCATAATATTCGTCTCAAATCCGTGTTGTATATCACTGATAAGATTGTTTGTCCGTTGCCCAGCATCGGTGGCCGTAACTCTAAAGCTCCTTTGTTGCCTTACTTTACGATGTTCTTGCGCCCTATTGGCTGTTCTATTCTTATAGTGTGTATATTAATCGATTTCATCCTGCTATTTTCTAGGCATAACCTTATAACATCTTAAGCCTGTTACGAGTCATGTAACTAGCAGGACCTATGAAATTTCACCTTACTTACCCTACTTGCTTACGCATTAAATCTTATCGTTATAGTTATTATTATTGCTTTACCTTGTGGATGAATATACAAGACCAGAGATCACACCAACTTGATTTCCACACGGTTAGTGCTGACTGCGCCCTGTCTGTAATATATTCGGTTCATTTAGTGCGAGTGTGTGCGTCCATAGTACTGCAATAGTATTCCTCAACTTGTAACTATAATCTATCGATACTATGATGCGTGCAGTACGAGTGAACTGTGCGCCTACCACGCACTAGGTCCAACATAGTGTCCTACCTGTAATATATATAAGTCACACGTACATTTACCCGCCGACAACACAACATAACGGAACGGTTTACACGTAAATATTACTTTATTCCCTTGAAGCAGTTTATAGTGCCGAAGCTATATACTTATGTAATTGATTGTACATTCAGACGAGATACATATATTAGATAATATAAAATAAAATATATAAATATAATTGTAAGGAAACCAAGATCAACCACGTTAAATAAAAATTATAAAAAATTACACAAGCTTTCGAAATAATATAATATTTCTTTTTCAAGTGATTTAAATAATTGAATAAATAAATAGCTAATTCATTACAGTTTCCATGAAATTAAGCGTCTACTGTACATTAGTCTACATAATGAGTTCTCTAATCTGGATTAAATACGTCTAAGCCGAAATTATTGCAAACCGCTTCATTTATAGTGTTGAGACCAAATGGCTTGATTGTTCTTAAGGTGCACTGCCAGTATCCTTCCCTTGTACGGATCTCCCGTCGCTGATCTTTCTTTCCCCTGCCTTTGTAATGAACCTTTTCAATGGGTGTTATTTCGAAATGCGAAAAATCATGGTTTTCATTTTTACAAAAATGTTTCTCTATAGTCGTTTGTGGCTTATGATTCTTTATATTACACTTATATTGTGATAGCCTTGGTTTAAATGTTTCTGTTGATCCGATTCCTTGTAAGTTACATATTTTACATTTTGCTAAATATATTATATCTTTGTCATCACAGGTAAGGCGCTGTTTAATTTCATATTTAGTTTTCAAACGGGTCGAGGTTAATCCGAATTGTTTTGTTGGTTTTATCGCTTCACATGGTATACATTTCTGTCTTGTACATTTTTTAGATCCAGCATGTGTTGTGGGGCGAGCCACGAAGTTGGCGGAGCCTTAGCGAATTGACACTGTTAGGGGGTGGGTCAATTTATGCAAATAGTTGTCGTCGTCGTCGTCGTCGTCGTTGTCGTCGTCGTCGTCGTTGTCGTCGTCGTCGTCGTTACGATTTTGACATGCTAATAACTTTGTCGGATTTAAAGCTGCCAAGTTGAAAATTTGTAGGTATCAATATGAGCAAAAGTTGAGATTTTTGAGAGACTTTCAGACACCATCAGTGCAATGGTCTCCCGCTAGAGGGCCACATGTCTAAACATTAAATGCCCTCCCATTTCTTTGCTTTTAATCCGTTTAAGCTGAAACTTGGCAGATATGTATTATACCATTAGCTGTGACTTTCAAAGGAGGCGAATCCATCTGCAGTTCTCCAGTCTGCCGCTAGAGGGCCAACGTGACTATTTGCATAAATTGACCTACCCCCTAACAGTGTCAATTCGCTAAGGCTCTGCCAACTTCGTGCTGCGCGAAGTCCCCACTTCGTGTATTTGCCTGGTTCTTCTGCTTTGATGTTAAACTGGATGGAGCTAAAATTCCCTTTAGCGTAGGGGCCCTACGGTTAATATTTACTATTTTGTAAGAGTCAAATTCTCTATTAGATAATATATATATATATAGATAAACATTCGTGAGTGTTCCTGCTATGTGGCAGGTACCCCAAGGCACTCGATAGCACTCACAAGAGTTACAAACAAACTCACTTTGCAGCTGATGTGGGGTTAGCCTCCCAAAAAATAAATTTATTTTTTATGGTAGCTAGTGGGGTCAGAGTAAAACGCGGATCCGGATCAGGATCCGGATTCTATCATTTAACATTGTCCCTATGGAAGTCGACTGAATTTACATTTTTAGGGTGTAATCTGCGGATCCGTGCACTGCTAAATTTACCGAATCCGTAACCGAGTGTAAAATGCGGATTGGCCTTTTTTTCAGATCCGGAACGGAGTGTAAAGCGCGGATTCATGTTTTAGGCTAAATCCTGAACGGAGTGTAAAACGCGGATTCATTTTTCTACTGAATCCGGGATTGGGTGTAAAATACGGATTCAGGTTTATTACAAAGTTTTATTAAATCCGGGAAGGGGTGTAAAACGCGGATTCAAGTTAATTACCAAGTTTTATTGGATCCGGAATGGAGTGTAAAACACGGATTTCGTTAATTACCAAGTTTTATTGGATCCGGAATGGAGTGTAAAACACGGATTTACGTTAATTACCAAGTTTTATTGGATCCGGAATGGAGTGTAAAACACGGATTTACGTTAATTACCAAGTTTTATTGGATCCGGAATGGAGTGTAAAACACGGATTTACGTTAATTACAAGTTTTATTGGATCCGGAATGGAGTGTAAAACACGGATTTACGTTAATTACCAAGTTTTATTGGATCCGGAATGGAGTGTAAAATACGGATTTACGTTAATTACCAAGTTTTATTGGATCCGGAATGGAGTGTAAAACACGGATTTACGTTAATTACCAAGTTTTATTGGATCCGGAATGGAGTGTAAAACACGGATTTACGTTAATTACCAAGTTTTATTGGATCCGGAATGGAGTGTAAAACACGGATTTACGTTAATTACCAAGTTTTATTGGATCCGGAATGGAGTGTAAAACACGGATTTACGTTAATTACCAAGTTTTATTGGATCCGGAATGGAGTGTAAAACACGGATTTACGTTAATTACCAAGTTTTATTGGATCCGGAATGGAGTGTAAAACACGGATTTACGTTAATTACCAAGTTTTATTGGATCCGGAACGGAGTGTAAAACACGGATTTATGTTAATTACCAAGTTTTATTGGATCCGGGAAGGGGTGTAAAACGCGGATTCAAGTTAATTAGTAAGTTTTAATGAACAATTTGTAAAACGCATATGCAATAAAGACCCAGACCCTCATCTAGTTACAATTATTAATTAGTACAATGTTTATTGTTCTTTAGTAACTTTTCTTGGCTTGCGGACTTTCCTGGTTTTTTTCTTCTCCGGACTCGGGGTGCACGATGTTTGCGTAGTGAGTTCAAGCGGCTCAACAATGGCTGTATCATTGGTTGGACTCGGAATAACGAATCCCGTAAATGGAACCTTTACAAAGTCATCACTGTCATCCATGTTTAATAAGAAATTAAATAAGAAATTATACTGAACAGTTCAGCCTCCATAAATTAGGAAGGCAGCACGCTTGCAAGGCCTTAAATAGAGTACGCTATGATGCAGTACAAACTACCGCCAGCTAGGCAGAACAGTGATTCTTGTTTGTAAGGGAGGTTGGGATGGATAAGCCAATCAGGGAACAGGACAGTAATCCTACCATACAATTGTCTACAGAGCCGCTCTACCAGAGAGGTCACGTTCCCACGGTAGTAGTTTTTCAGCTAATCAATATCTAATAATGTCTGACGGCTAAGCATCACCATCGCCCTTATTAATAATTCATTGGGAAGCATTGACCCCTATTAAGGTGTCCCCCAGAGCCGGATTAAGCTTATGTGTGGCCCCTAGGCATAGACAAATTATTAAGGTGTCTATTAACTATTACGGTGGCCCCCATTAATGTTTGTGTCCCTCATTAATGTGTGTCCCTCATTAATAGTTGTGTCCCTCATTAACAAACTCAGTAATTAACGTAAATCCGCATTTTACACCCCTTCCCGGATCCAGTAACACTTTGTAATTAACCTGAATCAATCCGCGTTTTACACCCCTTCCCGGATCCAGTAACACTTGGTAAATAAATTGAATCCGCGTTTTACACCCCTTCCCGGATCCATTAAAACTTGGTAATTAACGTAAATCCGTGTTTTACACTCCATTCCGGATCCAACAAAACTTGGTAATTAACGAAAATCCGTGTTTTACACTCCATTCCGGATCCAACAAAACTTGGTAATTAACGTAAATCCGTGTTTTACACTCCATTCCGGATCCAACAAAACTTGGTAATTAACGAAAATCCGTGTTTTACACTCCATTCCGGATCCAACAAAACTTGGTAATTAACGAAAATCCGTGTTTTACACTCCATTCCGGATCCAACAAAACTTGGTAATTAACGTAAATCCGTGTTTTACACTCCATTCCGGATCCAACAAAACTTGGTAATTAACGTAAATCCGTGTTTTACACTCCATTCCGGATCCAATAAAACTTGATAATTAACGTAAATCCGTGTTTTACACTCCATTCCGGATCCAACAAAACTTGGTAATTAACGAAAATCCGTGTTTTACACTCCATTCCGGATCCAACAAAACTTGGTAATTAACGTAAATCCGTGTTTTACACTCCATTCCGGATCCAACAAAACTTGGTAATTAACGTAAATCCGTGTTTTACACTCCATTCCGGATCCAACAAAACTTGGTAATTAACGAAAATCCGTGTTTTACACTCCATTCCGGATCCAATAAAACTTGGTAATTAACGTAAATCCGTGTTTTACACTCCATTCCGGATCCAACAAAACTTGGTAATTAACGAAAATCCGTGTTTTACACTCCATTCCGGATCCAACAAAACTTGGTAATTAACGAAAATCCGTGTTTTACACTCCATTCCGGATCCAACAAAACTTGGTAATTAACGATAAATCCGTGTTTTACACTCCGTTCCGGATCCAATAAAACTTGGTAATTAACGTAAATCCGTGTTTTACACTCCATTCCGGATTCACAAAATATATGAATCCGCGTTTTACACTGCAATACGGATTGCGTATTTCAGAATCCGCATATTACACTCAGTTACGGATTGTATGTAAATCCGGATCCGCCTTTTACACTCGTAAATCCGGGTCCTGATCCGTATCCGGATCCTGAATCCGGATCCGGATCCGCGTTTTACACCTACCCTAGCTAGTGTTTTAAAAAAAAAATTTACTAGCTATTTCTATGCGAATTTTTTGACATATATTAATGTTCTAGAATATATCCCGCGAAAAAAATATAATGTTTTCCTATGGTAGATAGTATTTTTAACCTAGCCAGTGTTAAAACTGGGGGGGGGGGGGGGGGGGGATTACGGAACTAGAGGGGAGGAGTACGGAAATAGGGGGGGGGGGGGGGGTTGGGGGTACTGACCATAGGGACCGACTGAGCACCGACCGAAGGGACCGACTGAGCACCGACAGAAGGGACCGACTGAGCACCGACCGAAGGGACCGACTGAGCACCGACCAAAGGGACCGACTGAGCACCGGCCGAAGGGACCGACTGAGCACCGACAGAAGAGACCGACTGAGCACCGACCGAAGGGTCCGACTGAGCACCGACCGAAGGGACCGACTGAGCACCGACCAAAGGGACCGACTGAGCACCGACCGAAGGGTCCGACTGAGCACCGACCGAAGGGTCTGACTGCGCACCGACAGAAGGGACCGACTGAGCACCGACCGAAGGGACCGACTGAGCACCGACCGAAGGGACCGACTGAGCACCGACCGAAGGGATCGACTGAGCACCGACCGAAGGAACCGACAGAGCACCGACCGAAGGGACCGACTGAGCACCGACCAAAGGGACCGACTGAGCATCGACCGAAGGGTCCGACTGAGCACCGACCGAAGGGTCTGACTGCGCACCGACAGAAGGGACCGACTGAGCACCGACCGAAGGGACCGACTGAGCACCGACCGAAGGGACCGACTGAGCACCGACCGAAGGGATCGACTGAGCACCGACCGAAGGAACCGACTGAGCACCGACAGAAGGGACCGACTGAGCACCGACCGAAGGGACTGACTGAGCACCGACCGAAGGTACCGACTGAGCACCGACCGAAGGGATCGACTGAGCACCGACCGAAGGAACCGACTGAGCACCGACCGAAGGGACCGACTGAGCACCGACCGAAGGGACCGACTGAGCACCGACAGAAGGGACCGACTGAGCACCGACCGAAGGGACCGACTGAGCACCGACCGAAGGGACCGACTGTGCACCGACCGAAGGAACCGACTGAGCTCCGACCGAACGAACTGACTGTACACCAACTGTCTCTGAATAAAAAGTTGTCATACTTATCTCTGAATAAAATATTACATAAATTGCTAGCTACCATTGTATCACTTGATATGATAGATTAGATTTACATATTGATGATCTACAGTACTTTCACATGATATTTATATTATAGCTTGTTTGTAATTTATTAACAGAATTTGTAACACTTATTTTTTATAAACGGGTTCCCCACAGCGCAGTAATTGCTAACAGTATGTGATCCATTAGTGGGTTACAGGCTTACAGCACTTACTAATTCGACACGATAATAATGCCTCATAAGTGATGCATTCATAATTTTTCTGCATAAACATATAAATGTAGCTCCCTCCCCTATCAATATTCTCAATAACGTCAGTGCGACGGAATACATGGAAATTATAAAAAGTGACAAATACTTTAATAATAAAGATAACAAACATCGTGAATACCAGAAGATCCTAATGGTCGTTGTGATTCTATATTTGTTGCCTGACTGCTCGATAACATAGGGGCCGTCCAAGTATGACGTCAGCACTTTAGGGGGGGGAGGGGGGTTGGGAAAATCTGATGACGTGCTGATGGGGGGGAGGGGAGGGGTCAGCCAAAATCTGACGTCAGCATGTTCGTTTATAGGTGCTAGAAGAGATATAGCAGAAGAGTAAGTAGCTTGCCTATTTTAATTGTTCGAAGCCCCGGAAGGCCCGTAGCATGACCTTCTGTTTCAGTTACCAGTCACCATGTTTCAGTGATTCAAGGACGCGAAAATTTTTTTAATCTGATTTAGGGGGGGGGGGGGGGGTCAACGCCTATCTGATGACATCTGATTTAGGGGAGGGAGGGGGTCAACATTTTGGGGAAAAGTGCAGACGTCATACTTGGACGGCCCCATATATACATCATACACATAACAATATTAAAAAGTGAGATATAATTTGTAAATTGTAAAACGACTAGTTTGCTTCCCCAATTCCGCTGTGGGATTCATAATTTTTAGCTTCGGATTCCGCAGTTTTAAAATTTCTTGACATATTGAACATAATTCGATTAAGGTCTACAAGAATTATCCACTGCACGGTGTTGTTTAATACAATTTATCATGGAAATTGTAAATAAATAGAGTCCGTCGTGGAAAAATACCATATTCGAATTAGGGAAAATATCCCCATATGAATAAAAACAAATAAATTTTTATGAAAGTCTCTGGTAGGAATCAGTCTGAATGAAGACTATTCTAGAACATGGCTAACTATTAACTACATAAAGATTCAACCAACTGGATCCCCAAAGAAACTAAATAACAAACATCGTTTACGGTGCCGCACATCATAAGTTTAACAGCAATAAAGTAAACCCACATTTACTGCACATTAATGTAACGCTAACTCACTGAAAAAAGTAACTACATCTCGTTTGAAAAAGTGCCACTATCAATTATTAGTGGCATTAATTAATTTTGAAAGTTGCGATTTTACTAAACTGCAATTTTTTTCGAAATATGAAATTATTTATTTTTCCAAATTACAAAAACTCATTTTGTTAAATTTAATTAAATGTACTTCAAGAATATACCAGGTTATGTAAATTACTAAATATATTAAAGTTCCACTTTTTTGAATTTCTGTAAAAAGGTGCGATTTTAAACGAGGTTTATGTGTTGTAAAGTGGTACGTTAAGATAATAAATTAAAACGTGTCCTTTTCTGTACAAAGTTGAGATTTTAAACAATTTATTGTTGTGTTGTAAAGTGCTACTTTAAAACAAAAAAAATTAAAAAAGTACCCTAATCAGTAAACAGTTACGATTTCAAACTTTTAACGCAAACGTGACCCATGAAAATGTGAATATTGTGTAAAAAGATACGATATGCTTTAAAGGAAACAAACCATATCTTAGGAGGATTGAAGAGCCTCTTTAAATTAAAATTCAATAACATGCACTTTTTAAACTTTTTGTAAAAAGTTACTGCCTGGTACAGTTGTTGAGAAGTTGACCGGTATACAGAACCTGTATAGGTACATTTAGTTTCGATTTATTGTAAGTCAACATAACAGCTGTGCTAATTGTTCTATATGCTTTCATTGAATCATGCATACTTAGTGGTTATCAGATATATTGCATTATTTTATTAGTACCGGTACGTGAGTTGTATATTATTTTGAATAAATCGTAGAATTTACTGTGGGGCGAGCTTCAAAGTGAGAGAGCCAAAGCATATATGGGTACCATTAACGAGTTGTATGTCGTCGTCGTCATACATTTTTGATGCTAGTAACTCGGTCATTCCTTGATGAAATTAAACCAAACCTTGTCCGTATGTAGTACTTCAAAAGTGTAGAAAGAATCTGAAGTTTGGTCAAAAATCAGACAGTCTGTCAGTCGCTACCGGTAGTTTAAGACTTTTGATAAAAACCAAAATAACTCAGTCAATCATTGATGAAATTAAACCAAACTTAGCGAATCGCCTTCCGGAAATAAGCAGCTGAGAATCCCAGTAATTCAACTGGAAATTACCGCACAAGATGTAGCCAAGGATACTCCTGGATTTCGTCGAGCCGTTCGTCAATTTCTATCTGACTTCGAAAGTCGGAATATTTGCGATATTTATCAAATGGCGGAATCAGTGTGTTATGTGTATCCGGAGATGCAGATTAAACACCACCGCCTTCACGATAAAATTGCATTTTTCCGTCATAAGTTATCCGTACACAAGGCGAACAAGTCTTACCGGCACAGGGGTGCCGCAGCCGATAGGCCTAAGGATACCACCGTTGATCCATCCAAGGCCTACAACAAGGGCGATGACAATGAAAGTGTTACTACCGGTACCGATACCTCGGTAAAATCGACTGCTGTGGCGGATCAAGTGTTGAGTAAGGCTGCAACTAAGAGATTTACTGGGTGCAAACGAATGAAAGTGAACGTGTTGACGGCTAAGAAAAAAATTAAAAAACCAAGAAAGAAAACGGTTCTTGTAGACCTACAGGAGGATCTGCGGAGTTCAGATGATCCCGAATCGGATAATTCCGATTCAACAACCGCTTCCAGTTCGAGCCTCGAGTCAGTGTCTATTTCGGAGTCAGATCTAGGAGATGCTGATTATATTCCTGGAGGAGGAGGCGGCGCTCTCATTTGGGCGAGAAAGAGAAAAAAGGATATAACCTGGCCTGGTAAGGTTTCTGTTGCACCAGATGGAAGGCTGACCCTCCTCCGATGTTCATTGCGTTATATGTCATGTCTTATACCAGTATAACTATCTGTTATGATATAACCGAAGCAGCTGCCTGCCATAGAAACTGTGAAATGACTGTTGCTGTGTTGAAAGTGGATTTGATCAATCTCGTGTATATTAATAGCCATAATTATAATAATTGATTCTCGTGTTGTTTATTATTCATTATTAAACTTTTATGGGGATAAACTTTGGGGTCAATATTCATCATACCTTAAACATATGACTTCATTTAATTTAAAGAAATGTACACTCATTATTAAAAAGAATATAAGTTCCCCTTTGATAAGCAAACCAAACTAGTTCTTCTTTACATTGAAAAGTACCTCTTTTTCACATATAACTAAGTAATATAAATTGATCTTTAATATAACGGGGAGTGGTATTTTTAAATAGAAAGTAGCACTTTAATTGGAAATCAAGTACCACTTTATATTTTAATAAGTGCTCCTTAATCTAAAAAGTGCATGTTTTAAATGATTATCCCACAAGTAAAGTACCTATTACATAAAAAAAAGCTGTTGGGCTTTATTCCTACTAATGAATATAAAAACGTAAATAATATTCAGAAAAGTGTCGTTTTCTAAACAGAAAATCCATACATATCAAAAAAGTACCACTTTTTAGAGTAATTAAAAGTGATCTTTTCTGCTCCTTGAAAAAGTGCCATTTTTATATTGTAATAAAAAGTGACTCTTTTTGCTACTTAATAAAGTGCCGGTTTTTCAAAAAAGCGTATCTCGTTTGAGTACTCAAAACCAGATGCACTTTTTTGGAAAATCGGCACTTTTTTATGAAAAAAGTACAACTTCGTTTTTTCAGTAGTTATTGAAGCATCAATCGTTATTGTTCCCTCGTCGTCTCAATAAACTCAGATTCTCAATGTCTCTCGCAATCCGACGGATTTCTTCCGCGTAATTATCCAGACTCGAACCGAGATTCCGTCCGTTGTTGTTGCCGGCCGTCGAGTCCACCGGAGCGTAACGATACGAGTCTAACAGTCCGGGGTCCGACGAGTTCACCAAGGGTTCGCGTTGGGATAGAGACCGAGTGAGCGCGTCTAAACCGCCGTCGCTATAGTGGCGAGTCGCCAACCTTCGGTGGCCAGGGGAGTCAGTGGAGGGGGACGCCAGGTTGCTATGGGAACGGGGGTAGGTCCGGGGTGATGAGTGGTTGCTATGGGAACGGGGGTAGGTGGGGGGTGACGCGTGGCTGCTATGGGAACGGATGTAGGTCGGGGGTGATGCGTGGATGCTATGGGAACGGGGGTAGGTGGGGGGTGACGCGTGGTTGCTATGGGAACGGAGGTAGGTCGGGGGTGATGCGTGGTTGCTATGGGAACGGAGGTAGGTCGGGGGTGATGAGTTTGGCGGGGAAGCCAAACTGTGTCTCATGTAGTTAGGGTGGGAGACAGAAGGTGACCATCGTGAATCAAATGGGTTGGAGCCTGTGAGTGTAGGATCTGGGGCTCCCATAAGGGCCCCCCCTGGATCGGTGGCACCAATGAGGGACACCACTGGGTCTGGGACACCCAGGAGAGGCACCCTTGACGTCACAAAGAAGCCAGCCGACGGCGGGGTTGGGGGTCGTCGGGTAAGGACACCGGTCTCCCGACTCAGCAGCCTCCGCAGCACAGACACCCGTTTCCGCCCCGCAGCCCCTCCGGCCGTCTCACCCTCGACCGGCTCGCTACCCTGCGCCTCCACCGGCGGCTCAGTGTACCGGAGACCGGCGACCCCCTTCTTGGCTACCTCCAACGCGGCTTCGCCCCTCAGTATCCGACGTCTCCGACTCGGGTCCGACCGTCGGAGTTGGACCATCGACTCGAAGTCGACGACGTAGATGGACCCCGCCACGAGGATGTCGACGTTGAGTCGACCCTCGTTGAATGCCGACTCGATCTCGCGCGCAGTTCGATCGTCATACTGCCAGTAACCGCCGTTCCGACCTTCGTAGAACCACGATGTCGGCTCCACCTTCGGTTTACCGTAGTCCGGCGCCATAGTTACCGGGTTGTCTAGGTAATCATACGGGATCTCGCGACGGCACAAGGCGCATCGTTTATTCTGCAGCGCAACGCCCTTGACGCACAAGTAACAGAAGATATGATTACAGGGGAGTTTTACGGGATGCAAGCAGGCTTGCAGACATATCGGGCACTCGAGTTCGGTTGGGTTCTCCGACCTGGGGTCGTCCAGACGTTGATGAAAGGTCCCCGCTACGTCTCCGACACTAAGACTCCGACGCGAATACGGCTCACGGGAACGTCGACCTGACGCCATTTATAGAATAAAGATAGTTATTCGCAATTGGCCAATATGCAGTGGGTTAGCCTACGGTACCAGGAGAAATTATCAATTGGGGTGTCGTTTCAGCCTTCTCATCTCATACGGCAGTACCGGTACGGTTAATGTTAAATTTATATTGAAAAATGAGTGCCTAAAAGAAAACATTTTACTGTTACTGTAAACTGTGTGGCACTGGCAGACTAGTGACTAGTGTCAAAAAGGGGATCCTCCTAATCTGCTAACTGAAATCACCTGCTAATCCTGATATTTAGCAGGCAGGCAGGTGATAACAATATTCAAGTATGTATGTATTGTATTATATTTGTATTTGTACAATACAGTACAGTACAGATGCTTAATGAACAATTAATATATATCTGATTGAAGGTCTTTGCATTGGCTTGTCGGTACTTTTGTTGTTCTGTTAACTATTTTATTATGTTATGTTATTTTAATTGCGTAAATTTTAGCTGATTTGACGTCTAATAAAAAATTCAAAATTCCAATTCCAATTCCTACCTCTCGTTTATTGTTTTGGTTCCTTTCAGCTCGCCTCTGTAACCTGCTCCTTTACTAACCTGGCACTAGTCAGCTAGTGACTTCAGCTTATGTGATTTCAGGATTTAGCAGGTTAGGAGGGTCCCCTATTTGACATAAGTATTCAGTTTATTGTTTTGGTTAGAAAAGCCTGCCATTAGAACCTGCTCCTTTCCTTTAAAAGGTACCGGTAGGTACCTTAAATGGTGAATAACGAAATTAAATATTCGCATAATTAAGTTAAGAGGCCTATGATAAAATAGGCTGAAACAACGACACCCCAATTGGTAATGCGTACCGGTAATTCTGGAGCTTATATTTAGGTACCGCTACGGTGACGGTACCTACTGGGTTTTACTTTTCAACGTATGCCGTACGTATCCACGTATCTATACATTACATTGAGCGATTTCACATACGCGTATGCATACGCGTAGGCGAATACTGTTTCCTGATTGGTCCAGATGATTATTGTCAAGTTAGGTAGGTGCTAAAATGCACAACGAGCAACAATGACCAACAACGAGCAACAATGAGCAACAACGAGCAACAACGAGCAACAATGAGCAACAACGAGCAACAACGAGCACTAATAAAGTACAACAACGAGTAACAATGAACAACAACGCGCAACAATGAGCAACAACGAGCAACAATGAGCAACAACAAGCAACAATGAGCAACAACGGGCAACAACGAGCAATAATAAAGTATAACAACGAGCAACAATGATCAACAACGAACAACCATGAGCAACAACGAGAAACAATAAGCAACAACGAGCAACAATGAGCAACAACGAGCAATAATAAAGTAGAACAACGAGCAACAACGAACAACAATGAGCAACAACGAGCAATAATAAAGTACAACAACGAGCAACAATGAGCAACAACGAGTAACAATGAGCCACAATAATTGTAGAGATATCACATTAGAGACTGGGAGACCATAGAACATGGCTCGCCCCATTATATACTGGATAGGTATATATAGTAGAGTAGTGGATATAGTTCCATACATACTTACTTATTATTATGCCTGTCAGTAGTCTGTCAGTATATAGCATGCAGTAGTCATGCAGATATAGTTATCTGAGAGTATCAGAATATTAGATATGAAGTACCACAGTCTGACAGTGTTATGCTCACCAGTCTGCCAGTACGTTCATATCCCCATATGGCGCAGTATTGTAGTCAGTCAGGAACTCTAACAGTGCTCCTTAAGTGAAGAGTTAAGCTTTCGTGCGGACTCGGATCTTTGGCGGACAGCCTACAAATAAAAGGAAGGGATGGACGAGAAAAACACGACAGCCGCCGGATCGGAGGTGACTGAGTTCGCGGGCGGGTCGGACGACACCGACCCCGCTGTGGATCTCCTCGCCGACCTTCGATCGGAAATGGCACATCGAGAGGCTGCAGCAGACGCGCGCCTCGATCGCCTTACGCAGCTGCTGGATCGGCAGCGGGCAGCGGCGGACGCACAGATTGCTCAACTCCTCGGGGCGCTTCAGGTGCAACAGCAGCAGGGCGCTGCGCAGCCCCAGGTTGGTGTGGCGGCCGCCCCCGTTCCCGGCGCGAACCCCGCTCGACGCCGGGTATTCGACATTATGGGCGTTGAGAAAATTGATGGCGATGTAGAGTTTACATCATTCCGACGGTGGCGCGAGGCGTGGCGGGTGCATGCGTACCGACAACAGGCCTCCACGTTTCCACGCGTCGAACAGGTTTACGCGTTGGTGTCCGCACTCGGGCGGGACCTACAGCAAACAGTCACGGTCACTCTCGGTGTCGACATCGACGACGACGCGACAACAACCGACTCCATCATGGACGCCATCCAGACTCATCTTCGTTCCAAACGATCGATCGCGATTGACGGAATTAAATTCCACGGGCGGAAACAAGGGCCAAACGAATCCTTCGACTCGTTTCGAATAGCTCTAGAAGAACTTGCTGATGACGCAGAACTATGTGCACACTGCAGGGACAGGCAGATAGTGACACAGGTTCTGGTCGGAGTTCGGTCATCCGAAACACGAACCGAGCTCCTCAAGGTGTTACCCCAACCCACTCTGGCTGACTGCGTTCGGATTTGTCAGTCGAGGGAGGCGAGCGAACACAACGACGACGTGATCGGTAGCGGGAAATCCATCGCCAAGGTGACGTCGTCCTACAAACGCGGACGATCCGAGGACAGGCGACCGCCTGCACCGCGATCGGACAGCAAGGACTCAGCGTGCACGAGTTGCGGACGGGAAC
>JAUCBJ010002301.1:0-33216 GCA_032718475.1 Nemertoderma westbladi | reverse complement strand
AGATAATTAAACCTGAAAAAGGACCAACTGTCCGATAGACCAGAAATCAACAAATTTTGAATGTTTTGGCATTAGGCATGTTGAAATCAACTGTCTGACAGTCCAGAAATCAGCAGTCTGACAGTTTGAAGAAATACATACTTAAAAAGTCATTAAAAGGACAACAAAAGTCATTATGCACAATTCGTAAAAAATGGAGGACAAAAAAAGTCAAATAAAAGGACATAAAAAATCACTGCCTTTCTCTGTTTCTTATTTCTGTTGTATGGTTACCGTGACCGTACTGCTGTACAGGCTGACAGATACAGCAGTACTGTACTGACATTGGCAGTCTGTTTACACTCCTTCAAAATTGAAATTGCATTGGCGCGGCGCTCTTCAAAATTGTTTCTATGTGCGGCGCGCTTAAAAATTTTGTTGGCGCGGGGTTTGCTTCGAAATTGCATCGGCGCGCGGCGCGCATAAACATTTGTCGGCGCACTATCCGGTGCATTTTTTGGATGGATTCCATACAGGCTGCCAGACAACTTCTGAACTTGCAAAAAAATGTTTGCAATAATACAGTAATATGTACTGCAGTACTGATGTACCGGTACCGGCTGACCGATACCAGTACAGAATAACGATTAAAATTAACCAAGGACGCAAGGACTACAGGCAGACAGGACTAGGCCTACTGACTGACTGAAGCAGTCCTGAGTGCTGAGTGCAGTCCCTGTCAGCCTGTATCATAATCATCTGATCATCATTCATCTGTCTGTCTGTGAAGTGAATCTCTGAATCTACCGGCAGACCGGTTAAGCCCTATCTCGTAGCGCCGTATGCCGTAGCCGTAGGGTAGGTGGTAGGACAGTAGGACTAAATGCAGAAATGCTGTAAATTGCCATCTTGCCTTTTCCATTTGCAGTTTGTTTATATTGCTGTAGGCCTATTGATTGTTTTGTTCTGTTTTTACCGATCGCAGCACGCAGCCTGCAGACGTACTGACAGACTGACATACCACTGTACAGCTGTACCAGCATACAACAGACAGAGCTATCGGTAGATGATTTCGATATGAGTATGAGTGAAATGCTGCCTCGTTTCAAGTTGACTGTATCCAAGGTAATGGGTGGTATAGCGGCTTTACCTCACAACAACGACCAATCTAAAGCGGAAGGTTCCGAAGGAGCCGTAAAGGAAATCCGTTTCCTATACGGACGTCCGACATTCCTGCGACTTACCGACGACGAGATCCAAGTCTCCGCGGACCACCAGATGCGACCGATTATCGTCCCCCGCGAAGCCCGCAAGATTCCCTGGGGTTCCGGATATTCTGAGGTTATAAACGCGGGTAAATCGTCGTTGAATGAGGACCAATCAGCGACCGGCTTGTTTACAGTCCGAGGGCGGCGACGGAGTCACGATTCCGAGTACGACGACCCGTCATCCGACCCACTCGAGATCGACGTAGATGAACCATGCGAACTTCCCGACTTGCAGTTTACTTATTTCGCGATTTTCGACGGACACGCCGGCACTGGGGCCGCTCTCATGGCCTCCAATCTTCTCTCCTTCCACATTCAGGATCGGCTGTCCGACGTCCGGGAATTGCTAACCCCGGACGTTGGTCCAGACGACCGACAGATCGGAAAGAAGGTAAATTTGAATTTAATTAAATACTACTAGGTACCGGTCTGCCGTTAGGCCCATCTATTAAATTAAATTTAATACCCCCTAGGTAGGTACCGGTAGTTTAAATTCAGCCGGTACAGGTACCAACCACCAAGATAACCTAATACGGTATCCAATGACTACATGTAGCAGTGTAGTAGCTACTTTATTTTTTTTTTATGATCATATGATACTGTAAGAACTACGCTATAAGCAGATAATGTCTTTCAGTCTTTAAGATCATGGATTGGTGAAGTCAAAGACTCAAACACAGTTAAATGTAGCAAACAGTATAATATAGTCCTCATAGTTTTCCACAAAGTTACCGCGATTATCATTAACTTCTCTCGCTGACTCTAAAACGCTAACTTATATTTCTTGCTCGGAGTCATGCATGCAATTAATCAGTTGATCGGTAAGTTTCAGGCACTAGTGTCAAATAAGGGACCCTCCTAATCTGCTAACTGAAATGACTTGCTAATCCTAAATTTAGTGATAACAGCAGCTGATAACAATATTATTAACAATATTTGGTGATAACAATATTGCACTCCAACTCTAAGCGGCTATGGCGTCTCTAAATGGTCAAAATATAAATAATAAAACCTTTATGAAGCAATAAAAATACGTCCAAAAAAATTATTTGTTACTGCAGTAGTAATTATTTGTTACTGCGGTAGTAATTATTTGTTACTGCAGTAGTAATTATTTGTTACTGCGTAGAAAATATTTATTACTGCAGTACTAAACTGTCTTTTTAAAGGCGGGTAGCAGATCTGTGGGTGGTCAAAATTGAGTTTATTGCCAATATTTCGGCCCAAACATGAAATTATATTGAAACAATATAATGAACAATATAAAACAAACAAACAGGCCTTCAACAGGGCAGCTCGGTAATGCCTAACTACTAAAAACTAAAAACTTTAAGTATGTTTACACCGGTGGTCTGGGCAAAGAACTACCTCTGGAAGAAACTGTCCTTTCATTGGTCGATATAATTCATTGAATCCCCAATCAGAAACCGCAGTTGAATGGAAGGGCCAGCCTAAGCTTTGGCTGGCTCTACCATTCAACTGCGGGCGGATTCTGATAGGGGATGGGGATCATTGAATTATATCGGCCAATGAAATGACAGTTTGGCACTGCAGTAATAAATATTTGCTCCTGCAGTAACAAATAATTACTACTGCAGTAACAAATATTTGTTACTGCAGTAATAAATAATTGTTACTGCAGTAATAAATAATTGTTACTGCAGTAATAAATATTTGTTACTGCAATATTTTTACTACAGTAACAATTTTTTATATTACTGCGGTAGAAAAAAAATTGTATTACTGCAGTATTTTTTTGGACGCATTTTTATTTTTTCATCATAGAGGTTTTTATTATTTATATTTTGACCCTTTTAGAGACGCCATAAGCAGCGAGGCTTTCATAGGGGCTATAGGGCGTCAATAGAGATGAGTTCCAAAGGGAGAGAAAACTGGTACCGGTATGGCGGTGAAGCTTTACTCGTAGATCGCCTTAGACGAGCAACTGTCATGTAACTTTACTCTTTATATTCTAGGTTACGGTGGAATCCCTTGTGGTCGGCGCTCTGGAGGCTGCCTTCACTGAGATGGACGCCGAAATCGGACGGGAGCGGGCCTACTACCGCATAACGGGAGGCTGCACGGCCCTCGTCGCCGTATTCTTCCTCGGTAAACTCTACGTAGCGAACGCGGGCGACTCGCGAGCCGTCCTGTGCCGCCGACACCAACGACCCGTCGCCCTCTCCACCGACTTCACTCCCGAGACAGACCGACGCAGACTACAGTACCTCGCCTTCCTCCACCCCCAACTACTGAAGGAGGAGTTCACGGAACTCGAGTTCATCCGTAGGATCCATCGACGGGACCTCGGGAAGCGACTGTTGTACCGGAACCACAGCACCGTGGGCTGGTCCTACAAGACTATAAGGGAGCAGGACCTGCGGCATCCGTTGATATACGGGGAGGGGAAACGCGCGCGGGTTATGGCTACGATCGGGGTGACCCGGGGATTCGGGGATCACGATCTTCGCGTCTACGAGTCCGACATCTACATCAAACCGTTCCTGACCCCGGTCCCGGAGGTGCAAGTCTACGATATGGGAGCCGAGGTGCACAACGAGGACGACGTCGTCGTGTTGGGCAGCGACGGCTTGTGGGACATCCTGAGCAACGCGGACGTGTCCGACATTGTCCGGGACACGTTGTCCGGACGGCCGCGGGACGACTGCAACCGTTACTCGCACGCCGCGCAGGCCTTGGTGTACCGCGCGCGCGGAATGCCGACCCCCAAGGGGTGGCGCAACCCCGGGAACAAACAGGCCAGCGCCGACGATATATCCGTATTCGTTATTCCGTTACACAAACACGGCGGTCTCAAACCCCAGAGCTCGCTAACAGAATCCCACGACGCCATATAGTACCGTCCCGTCACTATCTTCTATTTTTATTATCCTCTGTATCCGCCCTATGTTACTTACTTTAACTTACATTTATTTATACTAAGTTTTAATATTGTACATTTCATCTGGGCTGAATGTAACTGGAATAATAATCTACTTTTATTGATATTTCTTATTTAGATTCAGTATTTATTTGTAATTAATACTGTTTTTATTGTAAACAATTTATATTAAATGTGTTTGTTTATTTACTGGTAAACAATCTACTTTATGTAACCATGCTGCACTTTCATATTCCAGTATATTTCATTTTGATTGTTTATTTTGTTAATTTTGCATATTTGTGCTCAATGTTTGTGCTCACTTGCTGCTCGTGTTATCTTATGCTCCAGCCCAGTTCGATGTGTGCGACTTTTAGTATACATTTTGGCGTGACAGCGTGACACAGCTTCAACATTCTAAAACAATCAGGTTTATAGTTTTGTAGACGATTTAATTTAATTAGGTAATAATAATTAGCAAATCATTAAAATTGGTGCTCTTTAATGAATATAATAGAATTGGGTTGTGTCAATGGCTAAACCATTAGCTAAATATTGGTGTAGCTAGCTATGTGAGTCGACCCCTTTTGCTATGCAACAATATGGGTCCTCCTTAAATGATGTAACGCTTTTTTGAACGATTTTGGACTTGTGCTACGTAATTTAAGGATGGGGATGGCCCGTTCTTAGGCGGCTATCAAACAGGATATCCAAATAATATTATATGTGCAGTTTTGGGTATTCCACCCGAAATTATTATTACTACTGTCGGTCTATATAATTTATTTAACCGTTTTATATCTAAATTTTGTGTGATTTCATAGCTAAATTAACTAGTTGAATAAATATTCTGTGTAATCTGTGTTAAAAATTATTGTTAATAATTCTTGTGTTTCCTGCCTCATTTCCTACTTTCTGTGTAGAAAAATAGAGAAATCTGAGGAGAGATACAATAATTATAATTATTTATAGTTAGACAATATTTCATCTGCCTAACTAAATGTTAATAACCCCGGGTCCCTGTTGTTTATATTGGTATTCTATTCTGTGTTAAAAGTGGCAGCTTGGTCTAGTGGTGAAATTCTAAAGTTTCAAATGAAGAGGCCCGGGTTCGATCCCTAGATGGTGCATCACTGTTTGGCCACAGTGGATTAAATGCTGCAGCCTAGCCCAACCCAGGATTTCTTTCATCCTTCCCTGGTCGATAAATGGGAACCAAGGCAACTTGGAAAACAGAGTGGAAGGGTTTACTGTGGTGGATCGTCCGTACTAATACTACTACTATCGGCATGCTGCATTGCAGCTGCATTATATATATATTACATATATATTATTAAAAGTGCTATGCCGGTTTGTAGAGAGAATTGCCCCGCCACAACTCCCTATCCCCCATGACATCCGCATTTTCAAGGCCAGTGTCCTTTAAGATGCGTCTCAAGGAAGTCATGTGCTGTCCAGTCCACCATACTAATATTCTCCATGGAGACTGCCAGAGCATAAGATTGTGCACTGGCTGGTCCTCACGGCGAAAGCAATGTCCTGCAAAGCGGAGACGCTTCCGTTCAAATTTCAAGCTAGCCGAGACAAATGAAACATCTCCAATGGTGTATAGAGTCTGATTGTAGATGTGTTCATTGTACTTGACACAATGAACCCGTCGTAGCATTCTTGTGAATGTGCCATCCAGAGATTTGGTGTCCTCAGCAGTTAGAGCCCAGCATGGACTCCCATCTAAGAGTACTCGTACTACAACTGCCGTACATAATCGGACCTTGAGTTTCCGTTTTATTCTATGGGATTTATATTCTTCCAAATCCTGGACAGACTATGCTGCCCATATGCTGCTATATGCTGCCAATGCCTTCCCCTCCACTTCACTACATCATCTGACTTTCGGATCCATGATCCCAAGTACCAGAAGTCATCCACGTGCTCAAGCAAGCCATCTTTGGAGCTTATGCCATAATGATCAGGCATTTCTTGTGGGCTGTCAAGGTTCACTGATATAATTTTGGTCTTCTTGGAGTTTACAAAAAGACCAACACTAGGAGCCTTTGGGCCCCCTCTAGTGATTATGAGAGTACCCCTAAGTCATCAGCAAAGTCTAGATCAGTGAGGTACTTTGCGGGATTTCCTCCACTTCTTGTGCCAGTAGGGGGTACCATCACCCCATCTTTATTATTAAGATGATCTAAGTACAGGTGTAGAACATAATCAAACACAATTACAAATAAAAATGGTGCAAGTGTGTCACCCTGAAGGATTCCCCATAAGACTTCGTATCAGCAATAGACACAAATATGGTGGAACCATCGCACAGTGATAGCTGCAATAATTTCCTCAGGAATCCCTTATGCTGCAAATATGCTGTGAACATACGTGGTCGGGAGACTGAGTCGAAGGCTTTAAAGAAGTCAACAAAGATAATAGCCAGTTGTCTGTCTTTCTTTATTGATAACTTATAAGTGCCAGAATAGGCTCCATAGTGCCATTTGCTTTACGGAAGCCATTTTGGAAACAATCCTTTTGGAAACATAGTGGAAGGGTTTACTGTGGAAGATCACCGATGGTGGTGTACAGACATTCATTTAGGAAATAGTGGAAGGGTATACTGTGGAAGATCACCCATGGTGGTGAACAGACTGTATTCCTTTATGAAACAGAGTGGAAGAGTTTACTGTGGAAGATCACCCATGGTGATGTTTTTTTTTTCACAAGATCCAGAAACTATTAGAACCCTTTGCCCATTGCTAACTTCGGCTCGTAGAACAAACTTTAGGCTTGGGATCTAGGCCCCCTGCTATGAACATAATTCCCCTGACACTTCGTCTATGAATTGAATATGAATATTTATAATTGTAGCCCTCCTCTAAATGAAACTATTTGAGTATAAATATAATAGTAAACTTTTAACTAAAATATGTGACTTAGAGGAAGTATGGGAAAGTATCCTGCATAATGACAGGCGATAAAGGACCAGGGGCGATGAAGAGTCATAGGCGATAAGTTCCTAAAAACTCGGAACAGGGGAACGATAAGTTCCCAAAAAAAATCCAATTCATAGGGGCGATAAGGTCCAGGGACGTTCGGAACGAGTTCGTCGCCAATCACGAACGACACAATCATTATTAAACCACCTACTGTAGCACCGGGGCGATAAGGTCCATGGAGGATCGGAACGGGTACGTCGCCAATCACGAACGACACAATCATTATTAAACCACCTACTGTAGCACCGGGGCGATAAGGTTCAGGGACGATCAAAACGGCTACATCGCCAATCACGAACGACACAATCATTTTTAAACCACCTACTGTAGCACTGGGGCGATAAGGTCCATGGAGGATCGGAACGGGTACGTCGCCAATCACGAACGACACAATCATTATTAAACCACCTACTGTAGCACCGGGGCGATAAGGTTCCGGGACGATCAAAACGGCTACATCGCCAATCACGAACGACACAATCATTATTTAAACCACCTACTGTAGCACCGGGGCGATAAGGTCCATGGACGATCGGAAAGGGTACATCGCCAATCACGAACGACACAATCATTATTAAACCACCTACTGTAGCACCGGGGCGATAAGGTCCAGGGACGATCAAAACGGCTACATCGCCAATCACGAACGACACAATCATTATTAAACCACCTACTGTAGCACCGGGGCGATAAGGTTCAGGGACGATCAAAACGGCTACATCGCCAATCACGAACGACACAATCATTTTTAAACCACCTACTGTAGCACCGGGGCGATAAGGTCCAGGGACGATCAAAACGGCTACATCGCCAATCACGAACGACACAATCATTTTTAAACCACCTACTGTAGCACCGGGGCGATAAGGTCCAGGGACGATCAAAACGGCTACATCGCCAATCACGAACGACACAATCATTATTAAACCACCTACTGTAGCACCGGGGCGATAAGGTCCATGGAGGATCGGAACGGGTACGTCGCCAATCACGAACGACACAATCATTATTAAACCACCTACTGTAGCACCGGGGCGATAAGGTTCAGGGACGATCAAAACGGCTACATCGCCAATCACGAACGACACAATCATTTTTAAACCACCTACTGTAGCACTGGGGCGATAAGGTCCATGGAGGATCGGAACGGGTACGTCGCCAATCACGAACGACACAATCATTATTAAACCACCTACTGTAGCACCGGGGCGATAAGGTTCAGGGACGATCAAAACGGCTACATCGCCAATCACGAACGACACAATCATTTTTAAACCACCTACTGTAGCACCGGGACGATAAGGTCCAGGGACGATCAAAACGGCTACATCGCCAATCACGAACGACACAATCATTTTTAAACCACCTACTGTAGCACCGGGGCGATAAGGTCCAGGGACGATCAAAACGGCTACATCGCCAATCACGAACGACACAATCATTTTTAAACCACCTACTGTAGCACCGGGGCGATAAGGTCCAGGGACGATCAAAACGGCTACATCGCCAATCACGAACGACACAATCATTATTAAACCACCTAGCGCCATAATGTATAATAGATAAGGGAGGTTAACTTATCAGCCGTGGTAGCTAAATCATAACGTCATCTAAAACACCAGTTGCATAATCTGATTTTAATTCCGCCTGAAATTTTTCCTATGACACTACCAATTCTTCCAAGCGATTCTCAATCACTTTCTTCAGACATTTTACATGACGTGGGAAAAACATAGGAATCTGAATTACTTTGCAAAACCCTACTGGAACCGTATAAGATAGATATATAAGATAAGATAGTTATTTTCCATAAACAAAACTAGACAAATTGCATACAAATAAACGAAATTTTATCATATTACTAAACAAAAAATATGTCTGGAGACCATAACCGCTGCCATGGAGACCATAACCGCTGCCATAAAATGAACAAACCAAGGAATGTTTGAACTAGTTAGTAAATAACTATAATAATCTACTTGGAAAAAAATATTAATTTAACTTTTTGTATTGACCCAATATCTTGGCAGGTATAAAAATAATTGATTATCATTGTTTAGCATAAAGTAGTTTATGGCAGGAGGGCAGTATAATAGCGTAGCTAGTGGTTTACTATCCCCCTGTTGGGGGGGGGGGGGTGCTGGTATGTTGCGATCGCAACGTTTCGCGATGTTTCGCAAAACCGTCGAATGACCAAAACAAAAACGCCTGTAAGTCACAAAGGGGCGCAAAAGCCATTCCAATTTTTTATGGGTGTTAAGAGACATAATAAGGATAACTTGAGCAAAGTTTGAGCAAAATTGAAATATACATGTTTTTCGCGCTTCGCATTTAAAGTCTTTAAAGCTACATTAAAAGAGCTATGTGGAAAGTATAGCACAAGTATCACGATATTATGAAAGAGCAAGACAAGAGCTTCCAAATGAATACTTATGTTGCATGTTTATTATGAGATCTTCATTAATAATGCCTCTTTGTATACTTCCGGTCCACCCGCAAATCGGCGAAAACCTCACACTTTGAGGTGGCATATCTCATGATTGCAAGCAGTTCAAGATCTAAAATTTGGCATGAGTTACTTACTCTATAGGTACTACCTCTCCACCAAATTTCAAGAAAATCTGAGATGGTAAGGATTTTTGATGTGTTGATCTCATACGAAATACCCCACAAGGGGAGTAGGAACTCCCATCGTTGCAAGGGGAGTAGGAACTCCAATCGTCACAAAGGGGAGTAGGAACTCCCATCGTCACAAAGGGGAGTAGGGAGTCCAATCGACCTAAGGGGAGTAGGAACTCCCATCGTCACAAGGGGAGTAGGAACTCCCATCGTTGCAAGGGGAGTAGGATCTCCAATCGTCACAAGAGGAGTAGGAACTCCCATCGTCACAAAGGGGTGTAGGAACTCCCATCGTCACAAGGGGAGTAGGAACTCCCATCGTCACAAAGGGGAGTAGGGACTCCAATCGTCACAAAGGGGAGTAGGAACTCCCATCGTCACAAAGGGGAGTAGGGACTCCAATCGACCTAAGGGGAGTAGGAACTCCCATCGTTGCAAGGGGAGTAGGAACTCCCATCGTTGCAAGGGGAGTAGGAACTCCTATCGGCACAAGGGGAGTAGAAACTCCCATCATTGCAAGGGGAGTAGGAACTCCCATCGTTGCAAGGGGAGTATTGACTCCAATCGACCTAAGGGGAGTAGGAACTCCCATCGTCACAAGGGGAGTGGGAACTCCCATCGTTGCAAAGGGAGTAGGAACTCCCATCGTCACAAGGGGAGTAGGAACTCCCATCGTTGCAAGGGGAGTAGGAACTCCCATCGTCATAAGGGGAGTAGGAACTCCCATCGTCACAAGGGGAGTAGGAACTCCCATCGTCACAAGGGGAGTAGGAACTCCCATCGTTGCAAGGGGAGTAGGAACTCCAGTCGTAACAAGGGGAGTAGAAACTCCCACCGTTGCAAGGGGAGTTGGAACTCCCATCGTCACAAGGGGAGTAGGAACTCCCATCGTTGCAAGGGGAGTAGGAACTCCCATCGTCACAAGGGGAGTAGGAACTCCCATCGTCACAAGGGGAGTAGGAACTCCCATCGTCACAAGGGGAGTAGGAACTCCCATCGTTGCAAGGGGAGTAGGAACTCCCATCGTTGCAAGGGGAGTAGGAACTCCCATCGTCACAAGGGGAGTAGGAACTCCCATCGTCACAAGGGGAGTAGGAACTCCCATCGTTGCAAGGGGAGTAGGAACTCCCATCGTCACAAGGGGAGTAGGAACTCCCATCGTTGCAAGGGGAGTAGGAACTCCAGTCGTAACAAGGGGAGTAGAAACTCCCATCGTCACAAGGGGAGTAGGAACTCCCATCGTCACAAGGGGAGTAGGAACTCCCATCGTCACAAGGGGAGTAGGAACTCCCATCGTTGCAAGGGGAGTAGGAACTCCAATCGTCACAAGGGGTGTAGGAACTCCCATCGTTGCAAGGGGAGTAGAAACTCCCATCGTCACAAGGGGAGTAGGAACTCCCATCGTCACAAGGGGAGTAGGAACTCCCATCGTCACAAGGGGAGTAGGAACTCCCATCGTCACAAGGGGAGTAGGAACTCCCATCGTTGCAAGGGGAGTAGGAACTCCAATCGTCACAAGGGGTGTAGGGACTCACACCGTTGCAAGGGGAGTAGGAACTCCAATCGTCACAAGGGGTGTAGGAACTCCCATCGTTGCAAGGGGAGTAGAAACTCCCATCGTCACAAGGGGAGTAGGAACTCCCATCGTCACAAGGGGAGTAGGAACTCCCATCGTCACAAGGGGAGTAGGAACTCCCATCGTTGCAAGGGGAGTAGGAACTCCAGTCGTAACAAGGGGAGTAGGAACTCCCATCGTCACAAGGGGAGTAGGAACTCCCATCGTTGCAAGGGGAGTAGGAACTCCAGTCGTAACAAGGGGAGTAGGAACTCCCATCGTTGCAAGGGGAGTAGGAACTCCCATCGTCACAAGGGGAGTAGGAACTCCCATCGTTGCAAGGGGAGTAGGAACTCCCATAGTCACAAGGGGAGTAGGAACTCCCATCGTCACAAGGGGAGTAGGAACTCCCATCGTCACAAGGGGAGTAGGAACTCCCATCGTTGCAAGGGGAGTAGGAACTCCCATCGTCACAAGGGGAGTAGGAACTCCCATCGTTGCAAGGGGAGTAGTAACTCCCATCGTCACAAGGGGAGTAGAAACTCCCACCGTTGCAAGGGGAGTAGGAACTCCCATCGTCACAAGGGGAGTAGGAACTCCCATCGTCACAAGGGGAGTAGGAACTCCCATCGTCACAAGGGGAGTAGGAACTCCCATCGTTGCAAGGGGAGTAGGAACTCCCATCGTCACAAGGGGAGTAGGAACTCCCATCGTTGCAAGGGGAGTAGTAACTCCCATCGTCACAAGGGGAGTAGAAACTCCCACCGTTGCAAGGGGAGTAGGAACTCCCATCGTTGCAAGGGGAGTAGGAACTCCAGTCGTCACAAGGGGAGTAGGAACTCCCATCGTCACAAGGGGAGTAGGAACTCCCATCGTTGCAAGGGGAGTGGGAACTCCCATCGTCACAAGGAGAGTAGGAACTCCCATCGTCACAAAGGGGAGTAGGAACTCCCATCGTTGCAAGGGGAGTAGGAACTCCCATCGTCACAAGGGGAGTAGGAACTCCCATCGTTGCAAGGGGAGTAGGAACTCCAGTCGTAACAAGGGGAGTAGAAACTCCCACCGTTGCAAGGGGAGTAGGAACTCCCATCGTCACAAGGGGAGTAGGAACTCCCATCGTTGCAAGGGGAGTAGGAACTCCCATCGTCACAAGGGGAGTAGGAACTCCCATCGTCACAAGGGGAGTAGGAACTCCCATCGTCACAAGGGGAGTAGGAACTCCCATCGTTGCAAGGGGAGTAGGAACTCCAGTCGTAACAAGGGGAGTAGAAACTCCCATCGTCACAAGGGGAGTAGGAACTCCCATCGTCACAAGGGGAGTAGGAACTCCCATCGTTGCAAGGGGAGTAGAAACTCCCATCGTTGCAAGGGGAGTAGAAACTCCCATCGTCACAAGGGGAGTAGGAACTCCCATCGTCACAAGGGGAGTAGGAACTCCCATCGTTGCAAGGGGAGTAGAAACTCCCTCCGTTGCAAGGGGAGTAGGAACTCCCATCGTTGCAAGGGGAGTAGGAACTCCCATCGTTGCAAGGGGAGCAGGAACTCCCATCGTCACAAGGGGAGTAGGAACTCCCATCGTTGCAAGGGGAGTAGAAACTCCCATCGTCACAAGGGGAGTAGGAACTCCGATCGTCACAAGGGGAGTAGGAACTCCAGTCGTTGCAAGGGGAGTAGGAACTCCAGTCGTCACAAGGGGAGTAGGAACTCCCATCGTTGCAAGGGGAGTAGGAACTCCCATCGTTGCAAGGGGAGTAGGAACTCCAGTCGTCACAAGGGGAGTAGGAACTCCCATCGTCACAAGGGGAGTAGGAACTCCCATCGTTGCAAGGGGAGTAGGAACTCCCATCGTCACAAGGAGAGTAGGAACTCCCATCGTCACAGAGGGGAGTAGGAACTCCCATCGTTGCAAGGGGAGTAGGAACTCCCATCGTTGCAAGGGGAGTAGGAACTCCCATCGTCACAAGGGGAGTAGGAACTCCCATCGTTGCAAGGGGAGTAGGAACTCCCATCGTCACAAGGGGAGTAGGAACTCCCATCGTTGCAAGGGGAGTAGGAACTCCCATCGTTGCAAGGGGAGTAGGAACTCCCATCGTCACAAGGGGAGTAGGAACTCCCATCGTTGCAAGGGGAGTAGAAACTCCCACCGTTGCAAGGGGAGTAGGAACTCCCATCGTTGCAAGGGGAGTAGGAACTCCCATCGTTGCAAGGGGAGTAGAAACTCCAGTCGTAACAAGGGGAGTAGAAACTCCCACCGTTGCAAGGGGAGTAGGAACTCCCATCGTCACACGGGGAGTAGAAACTCCCATCGTTGCAAGGGGAGTAGGAACTCCCATCGTCACAAGGGGAGTAGGAACTCCCATCGTTGCAAGGGGAGTAGGAACTCCAGTCGTAACAAGGGGAGTAGGAACTCCCATCGTTGCAAGGGGAGTAGGAACTCCCATCGTCACAAGGGGAGTAGGAACTCCCATCGTTGCAAGGGGAGTAGAAACTCCCATCGTCACAAGGGGAGTAGGAACTCCCATCGTCACAAGGGGAGTAGGAACTCCCATCGTCACAAGGGGAGTAGGAACTCCCATCGTCACAAGGGGAGTAGGAACTCCCATCGTTGCAAGGGGAGTTGGAACTCCCATCGTCACAAGGGGAGTAGGAACTCCCATCGTTGCAAGGGGAGTTGGAACTCCCATCGTCACAAGGGGAGTTGGAACTCCCATCGTCACAAGGGGAGTAGGAACTCCCATCGTTGCAAGGGGAGTTGGAACTCCCATCGTCACAAGGGGAGTAGGAACTCCCATCGTCACAAGGGGAGTAGGAACTCCAGTCGTAACAAGGGGAGTAGAAACTCCCACCGTTGCAAGGGGAGTAGGAACTCCCATCGTTGCAAGGGGAGTAGGAACTCCCATCGTCACAAGGGGAGTAGGAACTCCCATCGTCACAAGGGGAGTAGGAACTCCCATCGTCACAAGGGGAGTAGGAACTCCCATCGTTGCAAGGGGAGTAGGAACTCTAGTCGTTGCAAGGGGAGTAGGAACTCCCATCGTCACAAGGGGAGTAGGAACTCCCATCGTTGCAAGGGGAGTAGGAACTCCCATCGTCACAAGGAGAGTAGGAACTCCCATCGTCACAAAGGGGAGTAGGAACTCCCATCGTTGCAAGGGGAGTAGGAACTCCCATCGTTGCAAGGGGAGAAGGAACTCCCATCGTCACAAGGGGAGTAGGAACTCCCATCGTTGCAAGGGGAGTAGGAACTCCCATCGTCACAAGGGGAGTAGGAACTCCCATCGTCACAAGGGGAGTAGGAACTCCCATCGTCACAAGGGGAGTAGGAACTCCCATCGTTGCAAGGGGAGTAGGAACTCCAGTCGTAACAAGGGGAGTAGAAACTCCCATCGTCACAAGGGGAGTAGGAACTCCCATCGTCACAAGGGGAGTAGGAACTCCCATCGTTGTAAGGGGAGTAGAAACTCCCATCGTTGCAAGGGGAGTAGAAACTCCCATCGTCACAAGGGGAGTAGGAACTCCCATCGTCACAAGGGGAGTAGGAACTCCCATCGTTGCAAGGGGAGTAGAAACTCCCACCGTTGCAAGGGGAGTAGGAACTCCCATCGTTGCAAGGGGAGTAGGAACTCCCATCATCCCAAGGGGAGTAGGAACTCCCATCGTTGCAAGGGGAGTAGAAACTCCCATCGTCACAAGGGGAGTAGGAACTCCCATCGTCACAAGGGGAGTAGGAACTCCCATCGTTGCAAGGGGAGTAGAAACTCCCACCGTTGCAAGGGGAGTAGGAACTCCCATCGTTGCAAGGGGAGTAGGAACTCCCATCGTCACAAGGAGAGTAGGAACTCCCATCGTCACAGAGGGGAGTAGGAACTCCAGTCGTTGCAAGGGGAGTAGGAACTCCCATCGTTGTAAGGGGAGTAGAAACTCCCATCGTTGCAAGGGGAGTAGAAACTCCCATCGTCACAAGGGGAGTAGGAACTCCCATCGTTGCAAGGGGAGTAGGAACTCCCATCGTTGCAAGGGGAGTAGGAACTCCCATCATCCCAAGGGGAGTAGGAACTCCCATCGTTGCAAGGGGAGTAGAAACTCCCATCGTCACAAGGGGAGTAGGAACTCCCATCGTCACAAGGGGAGTAGGAACTCCCATCGTTGCAAGGGGAGTAGAAACTCCCACCGTTGCAAGGGGAGTAGGAACTCCCATCGTTGCAAGGGGAGTAGGAACTCCCATCGTCACAAGGAGAGTAGGAACTCCCATCGTCACAGAGGGGAGTAGGAACTCCAGTCGTTGCAAGGGGAGTAGGAACTCCAGTCGTCACAAGGGGAGTAGGAACTCCCATCGTTGCAAGGGGAGTAGGAACTCCCATCGTTGCAAGGGGAGTAGGAACTCCAGTCGTCACAAGGGGAGTAGGAACTCCCATCGTCACAAGGGGAGTAGGAACTCCCATCGTTGCAAGGGGAGTAGGAACTCCCATCGTTGCAAGGGGAGTAGGAACTCCCATCGTTGCAAGGGGAGTAGGAACTCCAGTCGTAACAAGGGGAGTAGGAACTCCCATCGTCACAAGGGGAGTAGGAACTCCCATCGTTGCAAGGGGAGTAGGAACTCCAGTCGTAACAAGGGGAGTAGGAACTCCCATCGTTGCAAGGGGAGTAGGAACTCCCATCGTCACAAGGGGAGTATGAACTCCCATCGTTGCAAGGGGAGTAGAAACTCCCATCGTCACAAGGGGAGTAGGAACTCCCATCGTCACAAGGGGAGTAGGAACTCCCATCGTCACAAGGGGAGTAGGAACTCCCATCGTCACAAGGGGAGTAGGAACTCCCATCGTTGCAAGGGGAGTTGGAACTCCCATCGTCACAAGGGGAGTAGGAACTCCCATCGTTGCAAGGGGAGTTGGAACACCCATCGTCACAAGGGGAGTTGGAACTCCCATCGTCACAAGGGGAGTAGGAACTCCCATCGTTGCAAGGGGAGTTGGAACTCCCATCGTCACAAGGGGAGTAGGAACTCCCATCGTCACAAGGGGAGTAGGAACTCCAGTCGTAACAAGGGGAGTAGAAACTCCCACCGTTGCAAGGGGAGTAGGAACTCCCATCGTTGCAAGGGGAGTAGGAACTCCCATCGTCACAAGGGGAGTAGGAACTCCCATCGTCACAAGGGGAGTAGGAACTCCCATCGTCACAAGGGGAGTAGGAACTCCCATCGTCACAAGGGGAGTAGGAACTCCCATCGTTGCAAGGGGAGTAGGAACTCTAGTCGTTGCAAGGGGAGTAGGAACTCCCATCGTCACAAGGGGAGTAGGAACTCCCATCGTTGCAAGGGGAGTAGGAATTCCCATCGTCACAAGGAGAGTAGGAACTCCCATCGTCACAAAGGGGAGTAGGAACTCCCATCGTTGCAAGGGGAGTAGGAACTCCCATCGTTGCAAGGGGAGAAGGAACTCCCATCGTCACAAGGGGAGTAGGAACTCCCATCGTTGCAAGGGGAGTAGGAACTCCCATCGTCACAAGGGGAGTAGGAACTCCCATCGTTGCAAGGGGAGTAGGAACTCCCATCGTTGCAAGGGGAGTAGGAACTCCCATCGTCACAAGGGGAGTAGGAACTCCCATCGTTGCAAGGGGAGTAGAAACTCTCACCGTTGCAAGGGGAGTAGGAACTCCCATCGTTGCAAGGGGAGTAGGAACTCCCATCGTTGCAAGGGGAGTAGAAACTCCAGTCGTAACAAGGGGAGTAGAAACTCCCACCGTTGCAAGGGGAGTAGGAACTCCCATCGTTGCAAGGGGAGTAGGAACTCCCATCGTTGCAAGGGGAGTTGGAACTCCCATCGTTGCAAGGGGAGTAGGAACTCCCATCGTCACAAGGGGAGTAGGAACTCCCATCGTTGCAAGGGGAGTAGGAACTCCCATCGTCACAAGGAGAGTAGGAACTCCCATCGTCACAAAGGGGAGTAGGAACTCCCATCGTCACAAAGGGGAGTAGGAACTCCCATCGTTGCAAGGGGAGTAGGAACTCCCATCGTCACAAGGGGAGTAGGAACTCCCATCGTCACAAGGGGAGTAGGTACTCCCATCGTCACAAGGAGAGTAGGAACTCCCATCGTCACAAAGGGGAGTAGGAACTCCCATCGTTGCAAGGGGAGTAGGAACTCCCATCGTCACAAGGGGAGTAGAAACTCCCACCGTTGCAAGGGGAGTAGGAACTCCCATCGTCACAAGGGGAGTAGAGACTCCCATTTTTGCAAGGGGAGTAGGAACTCCCATCGTAACAAGGGGAGTAGGAACTCCCATCGTTGCAAGGGGAGTAGAAACTCCCATTTTTGCAAGGGGAGTAGAAACTCCCATTTTTGCAAGGGGAGTAGGAACTCCCATCGTAACAAGGGGAGTAGGAACTCCCATCGTTGCAAGGGGAGTAGAAACTCCCATTTTTGCAAGGGGAGTAGAAACTCCCATTTTTGCAAGGGGAGTAGGAACTCCCATCGTCACAAGGGGAGTAGGAACTCCCATCGTCACAAGGAGAGTAGGAACTCCCATCGTCACAAAGTGGAGTAGGAACTCCCATCGTTGCAAGGGGAGTAGGAACTCCCATCGTCACAAAGGGGAGTAGGAACTCCCATCGTTGCAAGGGGAGTAGGAACTCCCATCGTTGCAAGGGGAGTAGGAACTCCCATCGTCACAAAGGGGAGTAGGAACTCCCATCGTTGCAAGGGGAGTAGGAACTCCCATCGTTGCAAGGGGAGTAGGAACTCCCATCGTCACAAAGGGGAGTAGGAACTCCCATCGTCACATATGGGAGTAGGAACTCCCATCGTTGCAAGGGGTGTAGGAACTCCCATCGTTGCAAGGGGAGTAGGAACTCCAATCGCCATAAGGGTGATATTGATATTGATATTGATTTATTAGTGACGGGACACATAATATATAACATTTAAGTTTGTATAGACCGTTAGCAACCATACAATTGTTATAGATACAGTACGAGATATTTTTGTTATGAATTATAATCATTATGGTATGAAAAATATATGAACAGTACATCTTGCGCGAGATATCGATAAAATTGTCACTTAATGGGATAGCCACATGAGGCGGACCTCGTTTCCATGTGGGTCCCCGCTATGCAATAATGTTTTAGGTAAAATAGTCGGGGAAGTAATACAATTAAATTTAGGACTACAGATTAGAATACACAAATAAAGTGGTCAGTGCTTAATCTAAAAATGGTTAATTGTCAAATATTTAGATAAAGATAAAAATAACTAGACAATAACAATAACTAAAAAAAAATTACTAAACAAACTTAGTAAAAGAGCTGCTAGGTTGTTGCATTGCTTGTTGCATTGTTTATGAACTACTAATGAGATTGTATAGTTGTTGGGGAAGCAATAAAAATTAAATTCAAGACTATAGATAAAAATACACAAATAAAATGGTCAGTGCTTTAATCTAAAAATGGTTATGGATGGGATAATTTGAAATTTGTTACTTAAAATTGTCAAATATTTAGATAAAATAAATATAAAAAAACAAACTTAGTAAAAGAACTGCGATGCATTGTTTGTGGACTACTAATAAGATTGTATATGTATAATTGTTGGGGAAGCAATAAAATTAAATTCAAGACTACAAATAAAAATACACAAATGAAATGGTCAGTGCTTTAATTAAAAAATGGTTATAGATGGGATAATTTAAAACTTGTTACTTAAAATTTTTCTGTCAATTTTCTATCAAAAATTCTGTCAAGTATTTAAATAAATAAAGGTAAAAAACAAACTTAGTAAAAGAACTGCGATGCATGTTTATGAACTAGGTGGGTTAATAGTGTGCAAGTAATTGTGATTCATGCGTCGGTTAGACTATTTAAGTAATGGCGTTTTACTTGGTGTTTAACCCTATTAAACCCGCGGAATTTATTATAATTCTGAAACAAACGCAGTTGGGAATCTGAAATTTTATGACTTTTCCTAAAAATTTATTGTCTTCCTAGTAGTGAAAACCGTTTTCAAAAATATGGGTAGTTTTCGAGTTATAGCACCATTTTTTAACCCTACTTTTGGCACTTTTTTTGAGACGTTTTTTTGAAAATTACATTTCATTAAATATGATTTGTAACATCTCTATTTTTGAATTATACCGGTTTTTTGGTGTTAGCAATTGGATGGAATTCATATAAATTATTTTAGAAATTTCAAACTTGTTTTTTTCGGCGGGTGCCAAATTTTGGTGACAACACCAAATTTTGAAATATGTCAATTTTGTAAATTGATTGTTTGAAACTTCTTTTTTACGCAATTGGGGTTTTTTGGGGTACTGGTATCGATGAAATATATACGAGTTGAACCAAGGGTATCAAACTTGTATTTTTTGGTGCTGTGTACAAATTTTGGTGCTAGCACGAAATTTTGAAAATCCATTCAATATTCAAATTCAATAGATGAAATTGCTTGTGACAATTTATTTCTTGCATTTTAGAGGTTTATGGCTGTTCTGAATTCAATGGAATATATACTTATCGAACTAGACATCTCAAACTTGTATTTTTCGGAAGTGGGTGCAAAATGTGGTGCTAGCACCAAAATTTGAAAACCATCAAATATATCAATTGATTGTGTCATCTTGTTTCATGCGTTATACGGGTTTGTTATGGTTCTGAATTCAATGGAATCAGTAAAAATTTCATAAGAGTTTTCAAACTTGTATTTTTCGCCGGTGGGTGAAAATTGTTGTGCCAGCACCAAATTTTGGAAAATGAGTAAATTGATCAGTAGATAGTATCATCTTGTTTCTTGCGTTATACGTGTTTATGAGGGTCCTGAATCCGATGGAATCAATAAAAACAGCACTGGACATCGCAAACTTGTACTTTTTGGTGATGGGTACGAAATTTGGTGCTAGCACCAAAATTTGCCAAATTATGCCGAAAAATACAAGTAGCAATGATCTGGCATATTGGAAATGTATTCCATTAGAATCAGCGCCCTAGAAAACCTGAAAATGTGAATTTATAGCATCGTATAAGTGAATTAAAAATTTTGTGTTCTAACTGAAAAATGCTGGTTACTTGTTTTTTTCATTTTTTTCCTACTCATAGAGAACTAAACAGCCATTTATGGTAATCATATCATTTTTAAATATTTTCCAATGTATTTTGCGCCCCAGAAAACCTGTATTGAAAAACAATTAGCCGAAAAATGTAACTTTCAAATTTTGTGAAAATTGTGCACTACTTGTAATTTTGGTGCTGCAATATTACCACCGCAGTACATTTTTTCGAAAATTTTTTTTTCGGTCGGATCCAGACTAGTGATACCTACGTACAAACAAAAAAATCAGACGTTTTCGTTAATATTTGTAGATTTTAGAGGGAGGGGTCAATATGACCCCCGGTATTTGTACAGCATTTTATAGCCCGGTACTAATAGGGTTAAAAGACTCTAGTGTCGTTGCCTCGGTTACACAGTTCGGTAGGGCGTTCCAGAACGCTGGGCCTCGATATTCAAATGAGTTCTGTGCGAATTTAGTATTCTTATGGGGGATCGATGCTTTTGTTCTCGGGGTTCGTGTTGATCGCGTGTTTTTATTGAAGTTAACCATATCTTGGATGTAACTCGGTGAGGTTTCGCACTGGGTCTTGTACATAAGAGTTACCAGATTTTGTTGCACCCGATATTCTATTGGTAGCCAGTTTATGGTTTTGTAGTGCGATGGATAGATGTGGCTGCGGTCCTCTAAAGATAAGCAATATCGAATGCACTTCCGCTGCAGTGCCTCAAGCTTGTTGCGCCAGATTGAGCTGAGTGAGTAGAAGCAGACAGCAGCAGCATAGTCCATGAGTGGCTGTATCAGCGCGTTACATAGTAGGCGACGTAGGTTGTAGTCTAGTACCCCGGAGAATCGGTAAAGAAATTTTAATCTAGAATTCCCTTATTTGACTATCGCGGTGATCATAGACTCGCCGTTCATTGATTGGTCTAGTTTGCAACCCAGGTATGTGACAACAGTTCGGTTCGATATGGGTTTCCCGTTACAAGTGACTGCTAGTGGAGCACTGGACGCCAAACGTTGGTTCGTTCCAAACAAGATGGTTTCTGTCTTGCTTAAGTGTAGCGTGAGTCGATTGTCTATGAGCCAAGACTGGGTGTTTTCGAGATTTCGTGTAAGCGTTTGGGAAATTGTCTCGGCATCTTCTTCTGAAGCTACGTGAGCGAGATCGTCTGCAAACTTTGGCGTCGGACAGTCTACTGCCTGATCGGAGTCGTTTATTTGCGACAGGAATAACAATACCGGAAGGATCCCGTCCTGGGGTAAGCCATCATAGAGTGGAAGTTTGTCGGAGGATGTACCCTGGATACTCACAACCTGGCTGCGTTTCGATAGATATGATTTAAACCAGTTGACTGATGAATTGTCCAGTCCCATATGTTTCAGTTTCATTAGAACGATGTCATGGTATACCGTATCAAATGCCTTCTTTAGGTTTATCAGAATCATTCCTGTCAGCTTTCCGAGATCGGCTGCGTTTCGTATGTAATTGTCTAGAAATATTAAACAGGTTTCGGTTGAGTATCCTTTAAAGAATCCTGATTGGAGCTTTGATAAGATCTTACTTGATCTTTGCTTGATCTAGACCTGGTCATATACCACACGTTCTAGAATTTTGGCGAGGATAGGCAGTAGGGATAGGGGGCGATGGTTTTCTCTCAATATCAGTGAGCCTTTCTTTTTGTGCACAGGTGTTACTTTAGCTAGTTTCAGGGATGATGGGAAAGTACTTGTTGCTATGGAGACGTTAACAATGTGCGTGATAGGCTTCGACAATTCCTTGTGGCCGTCTTTGTATAGTCTTGCGGGCAGTCCATCGATTCCAGGGCTTTTATCAGTGTTCAGCTTAGACATGATATCGGCTACCTCGTCGATTGTAGTTTGTTGTATAGAGAACCTATCTCTTTGTATTCCCACCGATTGGTAGTACCGCGCAACCGAATCTTCCCTGAACCGTCCAGATGGCGGGGGCAGCTGGTTAACTAGTTCCTTCGCAATTGACGTAAAGAATGTATTAAATGTATCAGCAATTTGTTTTGGTTCGTGTACTATAGCTCTGCCATCGTGGATTTTTGATATGGCCGACGACTTGGTTTTCTTTACTGGCATTCCTAGGGACTTTAATGTTTTCCATAGCTTTTTGTGGTCGGTCCTGTTATTTTCGATTTGGGTCCGTATGTAAGCTTTCTTAGCCTCTTTGATGGCGTTAGTGGCAACGTTCCTTTGTTTTTTGAAGTCGGTTTCATTTATGACAGTGCGGTTGTGTTTCAGTTTTGAAAATGATTTGTCCCTTACTATTATCAGCTGTAGAAGTTCCGGTGTAAGCCATGGTTCTGAATGTGTCTTGATTCTTATATCCCTGTTTGGGGCTATTGAATCCAGTATTGAAGTTAGCTGAGTAGTGAGGACGTTGACGGTTGTCGACATCAGTAATTAGACTGATATTCGATATACCATCGTTGCTCGCTACGGCTGCAGGGGAATATTCCTTATAGCTTCTGGCGTTAATTACACGAGGAGGAACTGCGTCCGGTTTGACTTTCTTTCTAGTTATATGAACTATGTAGTGGTCGCTGATACCAACCTCAATAACAACATAGTCAGTAACCTTGTCAGCCAATGATGTAGTGTAGATGTGGTCTATGAGGGTAGCTGCTGTGTTGGTTACACGAGTGGCCTCCTTGATAATCTGTTTTGCACCAACCGAGTTGCAGTAAGAAATGACTAGATTTCTGTCCCCAATCTGTCTGGGTTCATTCGATAACATATCGACGTTCACTTTACCCAGAATGAAAATTTCGCGTAGTTCACCGATGCTTCCAATTCCTGTTTCTAGAGTGTTGAAGAAGTGTGTAACTGAAGATGATGGTGGACGATAAACCGAGCCGATTAGGTTTCTAGGTGTTTGTGGGAGTAAGAGAAAACCAAACAGTCCTTCAATATCCAGATTATTTAGTGTATCACAGGGTTCCAGTGTTAGATTATTTTTCGTACAGATAGCTACACCTCCGTGTCCATTTTCTATTCTGTCTTTCCTTGTGACATAGTATCCGGATATTTCTATCTCATTGTCCGACACTGAGTCATCTAACCACGTCTCAGGAACAGTAATTATGTGTAAGTTTGCCATTCTTGCTATGATCCGCAGTTCTTGTAATTTACTTTTCAAACTTTGAACATTTAGGTGATTTATATGGATCCCAGGGCGATTAAACTTCGTAATCCATGGGTAAAGTTCGTGACGCGGCGCGGCAGACCCAGCCGGGGTCTGGTGTGGCGCTACAGACCCGGCCAGGGTCCGGTGAGGCGCCACAGACCCTGCCGAGGTCCGGTGTGGCGCGGTAGAACCTGCCGGGGTCCGGTATGGTGCTACAGACCCTGCCGGGGTCTGGTGTGGCGCGACAGACCCTGCCGGGGTCCGGTATGGTGCTACAGACCCTGCCGGGGTCCGGTGTGGCGCGGTAGAACCTGCCGGGGTCTGGTGTGGCGCGGTAGAACCTGCCGGGGTCCGGTGTGGTACTACAGACCCTGCCGGGGTCCGGTGTGGCGGGGTAGACCCTGTCGGGGTCCGTTGTGGCGCTACAGACCTTGCCGGGGTCCGGAGTGGCGCGGTAGACCCTGCCGGGGTCCGGTGTGGCGCGGTAGAACCTGCCGGGGTCTGGTGTGGCGCGGTAGAACCTGCCGGGGTCTGGTGTGGCGCGGTAGAACCTGCCGGGGTCCGGTGTGGTACTACAGACCCTGCCGGGGTCCGGTATGGTGCTACAGACCCTGCCGGGGTCCGGTGTGGCGCGGTAGAACCTGCCTGGGTCTGGTGTGGCGCGGTAGAACCTGCCGGGGTCTGGTGTGGCGCGGTAGAACCTGCCGGGGTCCGGTGTGGTACTACAGACCCTGCCGGGGTCCGGTGTGGCGGGGTAGACCCTACCGGGGTCCGTTGTGGCGCTACAGACCTTGCCGGGGTCCAGAGTGGCGCGGTAGACCCTGCCGCGGTCCGGTGTGGCGCGGTAGACCCTGCCGGGGTCTGGTGTGGCGCCACAGGCCCTCCCGGGGTCCGGTGTGGCGCCATAGACCCAGCCGAGATCCGGTGTGGCGTGACAGACCCAGCCGGGGTCCGCTGTGGCGTGACAGACCCAGCAGTGGTCCGGTATGGTGCTACAGACCCTGCCGGGGTCCGGTGTGGCGTGGTGTAGGAACTCTCATCGTCGCAAGGGGAGTATGTACTTTCAATTTTAATTAAATTTATCTTAAGCTTTTTACATTCCTTATGTGTTAGGCTATTATTTTATTTTCTTGTAATAAAAAATACATAACAATATATAATATTCCAATAATAAACTACTATTATTAGGAATGCTATCTCAGCAAATCGTCCTTAATTGGTTAGCAAAAAAAAATACAATTACTTACAAATGAATCTCAGTAAATTAAGTAAATGCGTGATAATTAAGATTAAGAAGAATTAAGAGTTGCACCATACAATTAAGTATTATGCATACAAAAATACTGTATAACAAAACTACTGTAGTTTAATTAAATTATTTATTTATTATTAACTACTCAATTTGTGTGTGATATATTTTGTTACATATATTTGGTATTTTAGCCAAAACCAGATGACGTTTTAAAATTCTAATCCATGACTTTTAAAGCACTGTGCTGTAATTACACCATGTCCCAGAATATAGTGTCGTAATTCAGTGTGTAAAAGCTTTTGTGGGATAACTGATTCGTTTGCCTTGTTAACCAGTTCCCCCCCAGGCGCTGAATACTCTAAAAGGGGATCTATAACTCGAATAGCGCAAGCTACCGGCTGATTGGCTGATTCGCTGTGCGAAGGGATCTGGGCTACGTTTGATTGTCCAACCAGCTTGGGAAAGTTGCCCCACAGCCCTGCTTCTGTATCTGCCAATAGGATTTGAGTTGATTTTGATTTCGACCTATCACAGATCTACTGAACTGAATTTTCCTATCTGTATGCTCTTTCTCTGTGTTGGGTGGAAGCCTTTGTAAATAAGGTTATTCTTATCAGTTTTCAGTGTTGTTGGTCTTTCTGTCCTGAGCCAGGAGAGAACGGCTTGTAAATATTTTGTGCTTTTCTGTTTTAGTCTAACACTAGTAGGCTTAATTATAAAGGGCATATATCCGTTATCAAACCAAAACAAACTAATGAACTTAACACACACTGAATCACTGTGTATACTTTTATATTGTTATACTGCTATTTACTGTCAGTTCTTCATAATATGGTTGATGAATTATTATATTTGGAATAACGATAAATAACCCCGAAACCCAATATTCTTGATATACCGAAGGTAAGAGAGAAAGGTTACATATAACGATTGTGACTTATGTTAAAGTGGTTTGAAGTGAATCTAATGTTATTTGATAGACCCTACATGAGTCAGTCCGTGTTCCTTTTATATATAACTAAAATCAGTGAAGATCGGCAGATCAGTGTGCAGTATTGTGCAGCATTGTGTATGAGTGAACCTGATAACGAAGCATTTCCTAAAGAATGCGCCATATATGTAAATTATAACTAAGCCATATCGTTGTGAGTAGTTTAAGTCATAACTCTGTGTATATAGATAGAGCGCCACGTCCTAAAGGAACTGTTAATATTCCCCGAAGGTGAATAATATTGTCAGAGATTATATAATACTGTCAGTCGAATAATACATTAAGCTTACATAGCAATAAGATTAAGCCGTCGAACCCAATCTCCCGGGTATATCCAGCGGGTGAATGATCGCGCACAGATTGGTTTCGACTAGTGTAGTGAATTAAATACTTGTCATAGACTAAAAGTGATTTATTATCTAGAAGACATCCTAATTTGGTGGGTTAAACTGCCAAAGGTCTAAAAGCGCTAACAATAACGGATATTGCTTCTTTATTGCAGTAAGCAATAAAGTTGAAAGTACCGGTCAACCGGTAAACCTGAACGGTACATCTGTAGGTCCGTAGGCCCAACTGTCCTAACCGGTACTTCCAGTATAAGTACATTAGTATTATTCGATTTGATTATTGTATACTGTAGGCTGCCAGGGGAATAGGGATTGATCACCCCTCATTCTTTTGTATAGTTTACTTGTTTCTGTCAAGTTTTATTTATTTGTAGGCCAGTATTGAGCAGAAGGCGTGTAAGCCTGCTCAGATTGTACAGACAATTTGTAGGCTGAGCTGTTGTCTGATTGCTGTTAAGTCCGAACGGATTGCAGTGTGTGTAGATCACCTGTCCGATAAAGAACGGTTAGGAAGTAGGGGCAGCGAATGCTGTAAGGTAAACCCCCAACTAAAGAATAAGTCGTACTACTGGGTTAGAACGCATACTACCTAATCATTTCGGAGTCTGCATGTCCTGTAGTTTATTTAGGCTTGAGAGTAGTCTGCCATCGTTTAGTCTGTACTTTGTTTGTGTAAGTCTGTACGGGTAGCGTATAATATTTATTTAGATAATTTGTAGGCTGAATAGTTGTCTGGCTGTTGTTAGGTCTGAACGGATTGCAGTGTGTGTAGATCACCTGTCCGATAAAGAACGGTTAGGAAGTAGGGGCAGCGAATGCTGTAAGGTAAACCCCCAACTAAAGAATAAGTCGTACTACTGGGTTAGAACGCATACTACCTAATCATTTCGGAGTCTGCATGTCCTGTAGTTTATTTAGGCTTGATAGTAGTCTGTCAGCGTTTGGTCTGCATTTTGTTTGAGTGGTTTGTACGCGTAGCGTAATATTTATTATTCAGAGTTTATGCGATTATCCGCAACATTCATTCCCCAAGTTTGTTCCTACAGTAATTGTGTTTGTTATACATACCGCTATAGTTAAATTAACCCCGGTACTACACGGGCTGCTTGGCGTAGGTAAAGACTGGTGATTTTGTGCACCGGTCACTCCAGCAGATGCCGTGGTTCTTTTAGCTGTTCAAGTATATTTAACTACTGATTATCTGTTGTACAAGTACTCGTACCTAATTTAGGGTTTAGTGTACAGTGCTTTCCGAAAGTAATTAGTGTAGGCATTATATTTGTGTTGTAAAGTGGTTGATAGGCACGTTCGATTAGCTCTATTAACTTCTAGGTAGGAACACTCCGTGATACATAACGTAGTACCTATAGCGATACGGCTATAGGTCGTCAGACGGTGGTATTTTCCTATCTGGACAACGCAGTGTATTTACTACTACTTATTATTTTCAAATACCGTAGTACCCTGTCCGTTGTAATAACCAGATTTCTAACCCTTTGTTAGGCTGGTTTGTAGACTTCTTGTAAAATTACCCTGAAAATTTGTATTTTATGTTTTTGTAAATTTTTGTGTTTATTTAGAGATTGTAATCTCACCCGAATTGTACGTAATTTGTAGTATTAAGTAACTTAGGTAAATTAGCATTATTTGTTTTAGTGTCCTATAAGTAACACTTCACTGAAAGCGCACCGCTTTGTGTAGTGATTACTCCCCAGAAATAATAACATTTATTTCAAATATTGACAAAACCCATTAAAACGGGTATATATATTATAAATCAAATCTAACGATTTATAAATAGTAGGCCTACCATACAACCATTAGGTCTCAATATCAGTTGGACTACTGCTCAAATAACGGTAATAAAGTAAGTAAAGTAACCAAGTAACCCTAAAATTCAGAAATTCAATTATTTAAAATAATTGATATACCGGTATTTACGATAGGCCTATTATCTTTATTTCTATAAATTTAGGCTGAAATTATACCGGTACTTGTAATTAATTCTAGTCCAGAATTATATATACTACAAACTGTAAGCTGTATACCGGTATTCCCGATAGGCCTATTATATATTTATATATATTTGTGCTAAAATTATACCGGTATTCTGTGATAAACCTAGTCTGTAATAATACTTATATATACTATAAGTATACCGGTATTCTAATATATTATATATATATCACGCTACACTGAGTAGCAGTATCGGTAATTAATTACTAGGCTAGCAGTTAATACTGAATTACTAGACTTGCTCAGACTGTAATATAGCAGTAGGCATTCAACTGTACACACAAACATGTCTGATACTAAGCAGAACCTGTCAGACAGTTTATTAGATGTAACTATCTGCGACTCAGATAGAGATGTAGAACCGTCTAGTCGTAAGTTCAGTTCACCTCCCACTGTGAGGAAGGTCATCCCTCCAGTAGTAATAACAGAACCTAGGCTGGTCCAACATCGTAGGTCTATCATAGGAACTCGAGCTCAGGTCAAGCGGGACCAAGAAGCAGCGGAACAGCAACAACCCGCGAGCCAAGAACTTACTTCTCAACGGCCCAACAGCTCCAGTAGTGAGGATACTGTAGAACTGACACCAGAACGCGGAGCAAAGATGATGGATGCGGTTTATTCGGATCCCCTTCTCATCCTTCCTGCAGCCATACTCACTAGGTTATTGATAGCAGTGGAAGAACACCAGATCGATTGGGCGAGAAGTCAACGATCAACTAAAGATAATTATGCGGGATACACGAGTGAAGAACTGAAGTCTATTGTCGAGTCGCAATGGAACTTCCCCGGACCCGGACTCCCGTTTGATTTATCAGAAGCTGCCTGGGAAGACATACATCGGATGGGAGTAGCCAAAGAAACCATAGATCCCGCTGTGTGGAAGAGGTCCGCAGCCGGATACGCACAGGGATTCTTCAGCTCTATGGAGCGAGTAAAAGGACAACTGTTTCAACAACCACAAGGACCTCAAGAGCAGGGACAACTGCTTTATCAAGTTAGAGAAAGAATTCTACGAATCAGGCTAATATTATCGGCCTTTGAGGAGGCTTCTAAACGAAGGCAAGACACGTCGTTGCAAGTTGCCGTAAAGACTTGGTTTCAAAGGGTGAGTCTCCAGGTTCAAGGAACAGCTCAGTGGAAAGCTCAGCTGGAGGAGCGCTCAACCCATGGAGAATCAACAGACGCTACTTTTTCCCAAGTGGAAAGTGAAGCGACGGCAGAGAAACCGCATAAGAGGGATGCCATTGACATCTATCTGTCAGACTATCAACGTTTTTTAGGTGATGACGAGTTGAGGAGAAGGTTAGAGGGACTTAGCCCTAATAGTGAAGGAACCAAGCTTGTGTTGGATGCCATCGATGTGGAAATGAGGGCTGCGAATCAGGCTAAATTTGATGAACAACTCCGCATCACACGAGTCCAAGAAGAACAAGTAAAGAAAAAACGTATAGAAGACAGAAAGAAAGCAGCAGTGGTAGCTGCAGAAGCAGAAAGAAAGGCGGCAGCGGCCAAGGCAAAAGCGGCAGAGGCAGCGGCCAAGGCAAAAGCGGCAGAGGCAGCGGCAGAGGCAGCGGCAGAGGCAAAAGCGGCAGAGGCAGCGGCAGAGGCAGAGGCAAAAGTGGCAGAAGCAGAACGGAAAGCGGCTGAAGAAACCACCCAATTAGAATTGGAAAACATTCAGGAGAATCAAGACTGCATAAATAAACAGTTAGCAGCTAGTAATATGCAGATGATGAATCGATCTACTCCCAAAAGACAGGGATATACATCATCTGAGGAAGGCGATACCACCGATACTGAAGGCAAAGGAAATAGATCTCGTCTAAGCAGACGTAAAAGAACATTCCACCGTCAGAAATTGCCTGATTTGCCTCCAGCTGTTAGAAGGCAACTAAATAACACCAACTTAGGTAGTACAGAGCCCACAGACCAAATAATTAAAATAGAAAGACTCCCTACTATAGTAGATGAGCCTGAAATAATTAGGCCTGTTCTTGAAATCACCCCTTCGGTGATAGACACACCTGTGCTCCCTGAAACTACCTCTAAATTCCCTCTGCATAGCACTAAGCTACCTGTGCCCCGTAGAACTGCCCAGGAGACAGTTCAGGTCCTGGACCCCGAGCGAAATATTCCTGATTTGTCGCCCGTTGTCCCTCGTCCGCTCGCTACAACGTTGGCGACTCCCGTTTCGGCGGTCGAATGGGTGGACGAGAGACGGCGGGGGATGGATCTCCTGCTCGGGCAGATGCAGGAGACGGTTCAGCAATTCAAGGACACAGTAAGGGAAAGTAGGCTAGAGTTGCAAGAAGTGCAGCAAAGTATCGCGCTCGAACGCGATAAATTAGTAAATACACAAAGGGGTATACCACCACCCCCTGTAACAATGTGTCAACCTGTTAGGTCTGAAGTATCTCATGCGCAAGGTGTGGAGCCTACACGCATATATACTGCTAGCGAAGTAGAAACTCCTATAGTGAACCCTATTAAGGGTAATTATAGACTTGTTGATAATGACATTCCCTATAGAACTGATCATAATCCGAGAAATTTATATACCGATAACTCGATATTAAATAACACGATGGCCCAAGAAAGTTTTACGCGTCAAATGGCTAGAACCGAAGCCCGGCAAGCGGTAAAGGTGGGAGAGATCGTCAAGTTCAATGGAGATGAGATGAAATGGTTACCTTTTAATGAATATTACAAAGATAACATACAGAACTCTGTACTATCTAATGGAGAAAAACTTAGATACCTCATCGAGTGCTTGGAAGGATCTCCCAAGTTAATGGCGTTAAAGTTTATTGGACATCCAGACGGATTAAGACAAGTTTGGGATTCACTAAACATCAGGTATGGTAATAGGAATAATATCGCTAAGTATTTATATGCAAAATTAGTAGCGCCCAGAAAGTTCATCAGCAGTGGGATAATAGAGTTTTCCGATGAGATTCAAGAGATCTGTAGACAATTAGATTGGTTAGGTAAGTCTCATGAATACCAAAGTTCTATGGTCATTGGAGCTGTGGCTTCTACTTTACCGAAAGGTGGGGTAGGCACACGCTGGGATAAGAAAGTACTATATATGATGGAACAACAACGACGAGACCCTACCATGGCTGATCTCATGTCATTCTTGGATGGAGAAGTGAAATTGCAACTCCTCAAGCAGTCCCGAGAGAAGACACCGGAAAACAAGGTAAGTGAAAAACCCGTCTCTAGGAGAAAGGTAACACCAGTGTGTTATACAGACGACGGCGAAAGCCAGACTTCTCAAGGAGAAGATAGCGGGAAGGACACTGATAGATCTTATTACGTGAATAAAATGCCTAAAGATCAGGTAAGTAAATTCAAGTCTCAAACAAATGACAGGAGAGAACAGGTAAGAAAAACTCCTCCTACGTCTCCCAAGAGAATTCAGGTGAGAAAGCCCGAAGAAAAAGCAAGTGTACACAATGTTACCCAAAATAAGGTAAGTAACATCAAACCGAAATGTGCGCTGTGCGACGGGACCCACCGTTTGAATATGTGTGATGAATTCCTGAAGAAATCATTATCAGAGAGACGAGAAGTCATGTGGGATAAGCGGTTATGTTATAATTGCCTCAGTCAAGGACACCAACGGCGAACCTGTTTCTCTGACATAAGGTGTGCAAAGTGTGGTGCGAAACATCATATCTTGTTGCACGCTGAATTCGAGCGAAATAGTCCGAATCAGGTAAGTGATTCCGAACTACATGTCCAATTCAGTGATGTGAACGACACTGATCAATCTGAGATGGAAGGATTCTATACGGACGAGTTCTCCGACGAAAACGAATCCTGTTATATGATAAATACCGCCGTGTATCGAGCACTCACATATGAAAAGGATACAGACAGCGACTTCACTCTAACTACTTCTGAACGACAACCATCTTGGAAAGAGTCATCTTCCAATGTAGGGATCCGAGAGTTTCCTGTGGTGCAGGTAAGGGTTCACGGACCTAAACGGAGTTATGTCGTGAACGCCCTCCTGGACTCCGGCAGCACAGGAACATTCATTGATAAAGAACTAGCCGAAGACATATTCGATGAACAACCCAAGTTCCGAACTAAGCTAAACATGTCCGGCATTATGCAAGTTTGGAAATCTACAGTAACAGCTGATTATTATATAGGCGCGTTGTCCACCCCACAAGACGAACTAGGAGAACATAGCATAAGGTCGGTGAAGATGGTGGCTATAAAGAACTTCGCTACTACTCAAGCAGACCTTTATAATTGGGACGAGGATGAGAGCATCCAACATCTTAAGATACCTCGATTCCAGACTGATTATCCTGGAGTGCAAATACTCATCGGCCAAAACGCGCATGAGGTGCTGGAGACATTGGAGAAACGGCCTGCTCAACCGCAGCCACTACAGACCTATGCGGTAAGAACTAGAGTAGGTTGGTACTTTACTGGCCCTTCCCGTAGAACACTCAGAGAAAGACTACCGCAAGAGCGCGTCTACCAGGTGAGTGAATGGGAAGACGATACTAGTGAGGGAGACGATTTAACTGAGGGAACCCCATACTCCTCAGATAACGACGACATTCACCAGCTTTTTGATGAGGAGAATACCATCGATCTCCTTAAGGAAAACGAGGCTTGGCAAAACCAAGTGAACTTATGTCAACTTCTCTATCCATCTGAACGAGAAGCTTATAACGACGAGTTAAATGACGTCATTGAGCGTTGCAATGCCAAGACTCGAGATGAACATGCTGTACGATTCTTTACGCAAGAGGCGGTAGAGCCCAATTCCTACGATAAAGCCTTATCGGTGGAAGAGGAAAGGGCCAAACAGATCCAAGAGACAACTACACGTTTCCTCAAAGATCAAGGCAGGTATGAAGTCGGTTTACCTTTTCGCAAGAGAGAACCGAAGTTCATCAATAACAGACCTTTGGCGGAAAAAAGAATCGCGCAACTCCATCGACGCCTTATGGCTAATTCTTCAGCTAAAGCAATGTATCAAACACAGCTGGAAAAATTTATTAGTAAGGGATACGCGGAGAGAGTACCGGAAGAAACACCTGTGACTGAAAGAACGTATTACTTAACTCACCATTACGTTCCTAAACCCAGTAAGCCA
>JAUCBJ010002300.1:0-30634 GCA_032718475.1 Nemertoderma westbladi | reverse complement strand
CACTATATGATATACTTTTTAATGTGTTGAATGTTTGGGTTGTATTTTTTTGTTATTTTTTATTTATATGCTAAAAATTGAATAATTGTTAGATTTGCAAGCAGGAAGTCCAGAAAAAATATTTGATTTGAGCCGATTATTTGCCGACTTTGCAAAGTCGGTCCGGCAATCAGTTATGTATGGTACTGATGAAGTAATGTACACAGTGCGTTTCTCAACGCACTGTTGGCCTAATTACTTGGAACAATCTACCTTACACCTTATGAGGTTGTTAATGCGCCTAACTACTTATGTTCTAGAACGAAAAACATCATGATAATATCCAATAACATGGTAATAATTGATCCAAAATTAGGTACCAAAAATTTGGTTTTGTAATTTTAAAAACAGTAGCTACCTAAAAGAAATCACTAGCTACCATAAAAAAAACAATAGCTAACGTCTAACAGAAGATGACATTAATGTTCTAAAACAAAAAACCTCATGATAATAGCCATTAACATTGTTAACATTCAAAAGAATAAGAAAATATAAAAAAGGAAGCAGAGGAAGTAAATTAACTTTATATTTTTTTAGAGGAAGTAAATTAACTTTATATTTTTTTAGAGGAAGTAAATTAACTTTATATTTTTTTAGAGGAAGTAAATTAACTTTATATTTTTTTATATTATCTTAGGTTTTCCGTAATCATCCAGCTGTATTGACGTTCCTCAAAGTCAGTGAATTCTCCTTTATAAAGGAACTTGGTGAAAAAGGATACGAAGGTCTAGTGAGAAAGAAGTTTAATACTGGTTTGTTTCCCGATATTTTATGCTGCACGAGGGGCCACAGAGGGCAACTAATTTGCCACTTGACTAAAAAACAGTGGATCATAATTAAAGAATCATTTATTGCCTTAGCTGAACCAAAATCGATGACAATTACTTCCGTGTTTCTATTTGATAGTGAATTCCAGGTTGTGGTTGACAATCGGATGAGGAATGGTTTAAAGATTACAAATTGCAATGGTCAGTTACGAATTAAGTTCCATAACTATAAGCAGAGAGATGAATGGTGTTCTAGAATATTGAACTATGCAAGTACTTCCGATTTTACGAAAGATAATCCATTTAATTCTTTTGCACCAATAAGAAAAGGTGTTCTTTGTAAATGGTTTGTGGATGGCAGAAGTTATTTTGAGTGTGTAGCGAATATTCTAGAATTCGCAAAGAAAGAAATATATTTAACTGGTTGGTGGTTAAGTCCGGAATTATTTCTGAAACGGCCTTACACAGATGATAACAAATGGAGACTTGATATTTTGCTTAAACGAAAAGCGGAACAAGGTGTTAACATTTATGTATTAATATACAAAGAGATAGAAATAACTTTGGGAATTAATAGTTATTACACAAAAACCGCTCTCATGAACCTTCACAAGAACGTTAAAGTCATAAGAGTTCCAGATCATCCCCCACTGAATCCCACAGGAGTTCTTCTCTGGAGTCATCACGAGAAACTAGTTATCGTGGACCAAAAGATTGCAATGTTTGGGGGATTGGATCTTTGTTATGGCCGATGGGATGATAAACAACATAGGTTATTAGATGTAGGTAGCAACAAGCTGCCGTCCGGTACGGAAGAATTTGGATTCAAGCACAGAATCCATTCGATTCCTTTCGAGATGAATGACATGTATTTTCAAGGAAACTCTGCATCAGGTTTAACATTTGGAGATTCGAGTGAGGTATTGGGAGTCAATGATACTGGATTGGCTATATCTGATTCTTTAATCGGTACTAGTACTAGGGTCCGTATTAAAGATAAGCTGAGACGAGCGGAGTCGAAGATAAGTTATCTAAAACATTTATTAAGTTTGAGAGAAGGAGGAAACGATAATTTATCTGTAGATGGCCCCATGGCTCAACCTCAATCCGCTAGGGAACGAATAAGATCTCTAATAAATAAGTTTAAATCCTACCGGGATAGAGAGGATTTGGATAATATTAGTGAGGTGAGTTTACTAGATGGATCATTGGACCTCAATGAAAGTGAGTTTGAAAATGAGGATGATTCATCTGAATGGTGGTTGGGAATGGATTATAGCAATTCTTATAAATGCTCCCATAATAATGTGGATAAACCTTTCAAGGACCATATAGATAGATCAGTGTTTCCTAGGATGCCATGGCACGATGTGGGAGCTGCTATGGAGGGGTCAGTAGCTAAAGATTTAGCTAGGCATTTTATACAAAGATGGAACTTTGCGAAAAAGAACAAGCACCCGTATAACACAACATATGAATACCTCCTACCACATTCATATAATTTAGATTATCCTAGTGTGTTAACTTCCAATTCCCCATGCGATGTGCAGGTGCTTCGATCTTTAAGCAAATGGTCTGGAGGAATACATCCCCATGAACGGTCCATTTATAATGCATATATGGATGCAATATATAATGCTGAACATTTTATTTATATTGAAAATCAATATTTTATATCAAATAACGAGATATCATCCGGTGGAGATCTAATTTGGAATAACATTTCGATGGCTATATACAATCGTATAGTGAGAGCATATGATGAGAAAAAATCATTCAAGGTGTACATTGTAATGCCACTGTTGCCAGGATTTAAGGTCACTACTCGCCACATGCTCATGTATTACATATCGAAAACAATCCGCAGAGGAAAGACGTCACTCTGGCATAAATTATCGCAAAGAATTGGGGACCCTACGCCGTATATAAGTTTTAATGGATTAAGAAATTATGCCGAACTCAATGGGAAATTGTTAACAGAAGTAGTTTATGTTCATTCTAAAGTGATGGTAGTTGATGATCGCCAGTTATTTATTGGGTCGGCGAATATAAACGATAGGAGCTTAAAGGGCACCCGAGACTCGGAAATAGTTTGTCGTATAGAAGATTCAGTGTTTGTTGATGGAGTGATAAATTCTGAGAAAGTTAAAGTCGGTAAATTTGTTTCAACATTGAGAAAATCTTTAATGGCTGAACATCTTGGTTTCCCTTTGGATTCACGTAAGTTATTAGACCCGGCTTCTAATGACTTCTACAGAGATGTCTGGTTGGGTGTGGCCAGTAATAACACTGATATATATGAGAAAGTATTTAAATGTATGCCTAGTGATGCTGTGAAAAGCTTTGACCAAATCGAGGCCTACAGAAAAGGGTCACCATTGCCATTGGTCCAAAGTAATATCAATGATGCTAAAGTCATGTTGGATAAGGTGCAGGGTTACATTGTTATACTTCCATTGTTATTTCTTTGCAACGAGTCCATCAATTACCCTCCAGTTTACACCAAAGAAGCTTACATGCCTATCCGTTTATTTACTTAAAATAATATACTGTATATATTTGAGAACAATATTTAAGGTGCTGTATATATTTTATAAAATATTTAATCAAATTTAATTTGAAACTCGAAACGTAAATTTACAACGAATGTGTTTTTATATCAGGAATACCCTTACCTGACTCGGATTGATCAGCAACCAAATACCACTGCCCCCCCCCCCCCCCTCCACCACCTTCCATACTTTTTCACTCAAGAACCTGTATAATTTATGTAATTAAAATTATTTAAGAGTTTAGTACTAAACCATTACAATACATTCTGGTTTAGTATTCGATAGAAGGTACATGAATACACAAAGAGTAGAGACTAAAATTATAAAAGTCGCTATATATGCCATGAACTTGTCGAAAACTCGAGAAACGAACCTCCATTGATCCTCAATTCGGTCTTTATCTTTATCATTTTTCATTTTTGCTTTTACATCTACAATATAAAATTATAGTATGTGATTATTATTATTGGTTAACATTACAAAGTTATAGAATATGATATACGTATTTAATAACTCACTATTAATGTCTGGTCATTGTTTCTGGAGCAATAGGCTGCAAACGGAGAGCTCTTACGGAGAGCTCAAATGGAGAAACTTATGAGGAATAAAGAATGCATCCTATTTAACGGAACTTAGCAAACTAAAATAAACACCCAAGTAAAACCCCATAAGATAGCATTATATCGCCAGTGGTCAGAAGTAGGCACTTTGCTTTGATCTTTTTTAGGTGGTTTTTTAAAGGATTTATCCAGGAGAACCGCAAAAGCTCGAACACTTCTGTTTGCGCGATCTTATAGATGTCCCGGGCATGCACAGCAGATAAATTTTTGGCAAAAATCTGTTAATTAATTAATTAGTAATTAGTGATTAAAGATTTCTAATTGATATTTCTCGAAAAGTATTTGATTTTCCCATAGCACCGGTGTTTTTTTTTTGTTCATCTCGGCAAGAGCTAAAAAAGTTTAGTCATCGCTATGGCCCATCTATTACTGTTAATTAGTACTAATTAGCAAAAAACTAATTAGTGTCGTATCTCGAAAATGCTAAGAGCTATGGAAAAACGTAACATTACAAAGTTGTTCCGAATTTTATTCTGTACAAAAAATTATGTTGGGCCGATGCCGTATCTTGCACCGTTAATTAGTAATTAACTAATTACCTAATTGACAGGGGGGCTTTGCCCCCCTGGCATGCAAATCCTTATTCACAAAGTGTTGTTGATGCAAGTATGAACTTGGCCTTTTTAGATTACTTATTTTACTAATTTTAAGCTCAAAACACCATTTTTTATTGATAAAGTTGGTTGCGGTATAATATCGACTATTTCAGTTAAATTATGCTTTACTAAGGGTTTGGACACCATCTAGTGCTATTATACACATATCCTACCTATAATAATGCCCCATTGGCTGTGTTACTCTATTATGGTTAATCTGATATATAAACTCGATTGGTTGAATGCTTTACTCACTCAGTGCATTATTCCTCTGCTGTGGAGTTACATCTCCCATACAGAACTTTAATTGCCGGTCAGGTTTTTGATGACTGGCGATTATTAAAATGTCTAAGTCTAATGTCTGAAGTATAATATTTGAACCGAAATTCATTGTTAATAATTGATATTATATATTATATTTGCTTATTGTATTTGATATTCTGCTGGTAAACTCTATTTGTTGTTATTATTTGCTTAATATATCGCCGATATTACGGAATCAAGGAAGTTTTACACGCGCCACAACCAGGTGGGTCACTATAATTAAGTATCAGTGATAATCTGGACAATTGCATCAGAATTTATATGCCGTCGTACCTCTAACTTAATAAATAATTAATATATGGCGATATTTCAGACCATTATTGTAAGCAAAGCTCTTATTATTAACTATATCACGATTAAGAGTTGTCACAAATTGAATACGGTAGCGATATCAATATAATTAGACCAAAGACTTGTTACAATACGTTTCGGTTTCCTCTAAAGGGAAACACAGTCGCCAGACTTGAGTCCTTACATAATTAATTAGTCAGACATTTGCTTGTTATACTGTGTTGCCACATCCTCTTGGTACTGTAATATCAGTTAAATATAATAGATGATTAAATACCGTATTAAACTAAGTGAAATATAGAGCAAATTAATACATGAAAGGGAAGAAAGTGGAAATAAACATATACATTGAGCAGCCTTCGTTGAAGGTACACTAGCACCATTCCATTCATTGTATCAGACTGGAAAATTAAGGTTCATTTTCATATGTTTTCAGAAGCGTCAGGAAAGAGTCACAATATATGAAATTGAGATTGAAAGAACATATTTTTTATCAAATGCGCTAACAGTAATAATCGACTTTCAACCCCCCTCGAGTGTTTTTTGATTTGCTTATTTGTTCTATTGATGTGCTTATTTTCTCTAATTTCGATCGGCCATCGTAATTGGTAGGAATTTGGTGCATAAATATTTACTGATTTATATTGATATGTTCGGACCATATACTGTTCAGCGTCGCCAGACACGAAATTCTACTGCAACATATAAACGTTATGGTCTATTATTTACCTGCCAGGTAACAAGAGCCGTCCATCTCGAGCTGTTAGTAGCTGCCGATGGTAATGCTTTTTTAAATGCTTTGAGACGGTTTACCGGGCGTAGAGAGGGTGTGGCTCAGATGTACTCAGATCATGGAAGTAATTTTGTGGGTGCTGAGTCACAATTAGGATACTTCAGAGAGATGTTATCCAAACCTGAAGTTTCTGAAACATTACGTCGACAGTCCATTACATGGACATGGTGTAATGTTGATGCCCCGCATGAGAGGGGATTTATTGAGCGGTTAGTTGGATCCACAAAACAGTTACTAGTAACTGTAGTAGGTAATCGCTTAGTAGTAGAATATGTCCTACACACATACTTAGTTGAGGTTGAGAACATCCTCAATTCCCGTCCACTAACCCCATTCTCAGATGACCCCCATGATTTGGAACCACTTACCCCAAATCACATATTTTGTGGCCGGCGTGCAGAGAATGCCCCACTCAATAAGGTGGCTGATGACGATATGGGAAGTCGTAAGACATGGCGTCAATGCCAAGCTCTGCGTGATCAGTTTTGGGTATGTTGGCAGTCAGAATACCTGTCATTACTCCAAAAACGCAGTGTATGGCCAAACATGCAATTTAGCTGCAGATCACCTTGTGCTCGTTATTGACATAAACTCGCCAAGGGTCAGATGGAATCTTGGTAGAGTACTAGAGACATTTCCTGATGTAAAGGGAATAATACGTAGCGCCACAGTGCGTTTACCAAATAACAAGTGTATACGACGACACATACACTCATTGTGTTTGCTTGAGGAAGCTAAATAACTAGCTTTAACAAGCAAAACAAGAACATGCAATAGTTCGATCGTACCTACTTACTTTGTAAAAGCTTTTGCGTAATTAGCCGGTTATTATCCCCGTAAAGTACTCTGTGGTTGGTTTACCAAGCATAAAAAGGCCGTGTCCTTGCTGTACTGGTGTTTTGGAGGACATAAAAGCCATTTCTTCTGTATTTGTACTTTAGAGGACATAATCTGTAATTTCGTGACGTAAAAGGCTCGATACTCTTGAAAACAGTGTCGCTACCATGACGACGGCTAACGGCTGATATTGCCACGTTGCAACTTTCTGTATCTGCCAATAGAATTTGAGTTAGCTTTGATTTTGACCTATCACAGAGCTACTGAACTGAATTTTCCTATCTCACTGCTCTTTCTCTGTGTTGAACGGGAGCTTCGTGGAATAAGGGTAGCTGGTATTCTTATAGTTATTCTTATCAGTGTTGTTGGTGATTCTAAGCCAGGAAGAACGGCTTTAGAGTATTTTGTGCTTTTCTGCTTTAGCCCTACACTAGTAGGCTTAATTATAAGGACATATATCCGTTATCTGCATACTGCATACTGCAGTACTGCATACACTGCATACTGTGTAACACTGTGCATACTTTATATTGTTATACTGCTATTTACTGTCAGTTCTTCATAATATGGTTGATGAATTATTATATTTGGAATAACGACAAATAACCCCGAAAACCCAATATTCTTGATATACCGAAGGTAAGAGAGAAAGGTTACAGATAAATGATTGCGACCTATGTTGAGTGGTTTGAAGTGAATCTAATGTTATTTGATAGACCCTACATGATTCGGTCCGTGTTCCTTTTATATGTGACTAAAATCAGTGAAGATCGGCAGATCAGTGTGCAGTATTGTGCAGCATTGTGTATGAGTGAGACTGATAACGAAGCATTTCCTAAAGAATGCGCCATATATGTGAATTGTAACTAAGCCATATCGTTGTGAGTAGTTTAAGTCATAACTCTGTTTATATAGATAGAGCGCCACGTCCTAAAGGAACTGTTAATATTCCCTGAAGGTGAATAATATTGTCAGAGATTATATAATACTGTCAGTCGAATAATACATTAGGCTTACATAGCAATAAAATTAAGCCGTCGAACCCAATCTCCCGGGAATATCCAGCGGGTGAATGATCGCGCACAGATTGGTTTCGACTAGTGTAGTGAATCAAATACTTGTTAGAGGCTAAAGCGATTTATTATCTAGAAGACATCCTAATTTGGCGGGTTAAACTGCCAAAGGTCTGAAAGCGCGAACAATAACGGATATCGCTTCTTTATTGCAGTAAGCAATAAAGTTGAAAGTACCGGTCAACCGGTAAACCTGAAAGGTACATCTGTAGGTCAGTAGGCCCAACTGCCAGAACCGGTACTGCCGTAGGTCCGTAGGTCCAACTGCCAGAACCGGTACTTCTGTAGGTCCGTAGGCCTAACTGTCCTAACCGGTACTTCCCGTATAAGTACATTAGTATTATTCGATTTTGATTGTTGTATACCGGTAGGTCTTAATAATTAATCAGGGACTGCAGCCCTGGTTTTTTATTGAGATTTTTACTTATTTCTGTCAAGTTTTATTTGTTTGTAGGCCAGTATTGAACAGAAGGCGTGTAAACCTGATCAGATTGTACAGACAATTTGTAGGCTGAGCTGTTGTCTGATTGCTGTTAAGTCCGAACGGATTGCAGTGTGTGTAGATCACCTGTCCGATTAAGTACGGTTAGGAAGTAGGGGCAGCGAACGCTGTAAGGTAAAACCCCAACTAAAGAATAAGTCGTACTACTGGGTTAGAACGCATACTACCTAATTATTTCGGAGTCTGCATATACCGTAGTTTGTTTAGGCTTGATAGTAGTCTGTCAGTGTTCGGTCTGCATTTTGTTTGAGTGGTTTGTACGCGTAGCGTAATATTTATTATTCAGAGTTTATGCGATTATCCGCAACATTCATTCCCCAAGTTTGTTCCTACAATAATTGTGTTTGTTATACATACCGCTATAGTTAAATTAACCCCGGTACTACACGGGCTGCTAGGCGTAGGTAAAGACTGGTGATATTGTGCATCGGTCACTCCAGCAGATGCCGTGGTTCTTTTAGCTGTTCAAGTATATTTAACTACAGATTATATGTTATACAAGTACTCGTACCTAATTTAGGGTTTAGTGTACAGTGCTTTCCGAAAGTAATTAGTGTAGGCATTATATTTGTGTTGTAAAGTGGTTGATAGGCACGTTCGATTAGCTCTATTAACTTCTAGGTAGGAACACTCCGTGATACATAATGTAGAACCTATAGCGATACGGCTATAGGTCGTCAGGCGGTGGTATTTTCCTATCTGGACAACGCAGTGTATTTACTACTACTTATTATTTTCAAATACCGTAGTACCCTGTCCGTTGTAATAACCAGATTCTAACCCTTTGTTAGGCTGGTTTGTAGACTTCTTGTAAAATTACCCTGAAAATTCGTATTTTGTGTTTTTTGTAAATTTTTGTGTTTATTTAGAGATTGTAATCTCACCCGAATTGTACGTAATTTGTAGTATTAAGTAACTTAGGTAAATTAGCATTATTTGTTTTAGTGTCCTATAAGTAACACTTCACTGAAAGCGCACCGCTTTGTGTAGTGATTACTCCCCAGAAATAATAACATTTATTTCAAACATTAACAAAACCCATTAAAACGGGTATATATATTATAAATCAACTCAAACGATTTATAAATAGTAGGCCTGCCATACAACAATTAGGTCTCAATATCAGTTGGACTACTGCTCAAATAACGGTAATAAAGTAAGTAAAGTAACCAAGTAACCCTTAAAATTCAGAAATTCAGTTATTTAAAATAATTGATATACCGGTATTTACAATAGGCTTATTATATTTATTTCTATAAATTTTAGGTTGAAATCATACCGGTATTCTGTAATTAATTCTAGTTTGTAATTATACTTATATATATACACTATAAGTGTAAACTGCATACCGGTATTTACGATAGGCCTATTATCTTTATTTCTATAAATTTAGGCTGAAATTATACCGGTACTTGTAATTAATTCTAGTCCAGAATTATATATACTACAAACTGTAAGCTGTATACCGGTATTCCCGATAGGCCTATTATATATTTATATATATTTGTGCTAAAATTATACCGGTATTCTGTGATAAACCTAGTCTGTAATAATACTTATATAGTTATATATACCATAAGCATACCGGTGTTCTAATATATTATATATCACGCTACACTGAGTAGCAGTACCGGTAATTAATTACTAGGCTAGCAGTTAATACTGAGTTACTAGACTTGCTCAGACTGTAATACAGCAGTAGACATTCAACGGTATACATAGTCATGTCTGATACTAAGCAGAACCTGTCAGACAGTTTATTAGATGTAACTATCTGCGACTCAGATAGAGACGTACAACCGTCTGGTCGTAAGTTCAGTTCACCTCCCACTGTGAGGAAAGTCATCCCTCCAGTAGTAATAAAAGAACCTAGGCTAGTCCAACATCGTAGGTCTATCATAGGCACCCGAGCTCAGGTCAAGCGGGACCAAGAAGCAGCGGAACAGCAACAACCCGCGAGTCAAGAACTTATTCCTCAGCGGCCCAGCAGCTCCAGTAGTGAGGATACTGTAGAGCTGACACCCGAGCGCGGAGCAGAGATGACGGATGCGGTTTATACGGATCCCCTTCTCATCCTTCCTGCAGCCGTACTCACTAGATTATTGATCGCTGTGGAAGAACACCAGATCGATTGGGCGAGAAGCCAGCGTTCAACTAGAGATAGTTATGCTGGATACACAAGGGAAGAACTGAAGTCCATGGTCGAGTCGCAATGGAACTTTCCCGGACCCGGACTCCCGTTTGATTTATCAGAAGCTGCCTGGGAAGACATACACCGGATGGGAGTAGCCAAGGAAACCATCGATCCAGCTGTGTGGAAGAGGTCCGCAGCCGGATACGCACAGGGATTCTTCAGCTCTATAGAGCGATTAAAAGAACAACTGTTTCATCAACCTCAAGGACCTCAAGAGCAGGGATTGCTGCTTTATCAAGTTAGAGAAAGAATTCTACGAATCAGGCTAATCTTATCAGCCTTTGAGGAGGCTTCTAAACGAAGACAAGACACGTCGTTGCAAGTCGCCGTAAAGACTTGGTTTCAAAGGGTGAATCTCCAGGTTCAAGGAACAGCTCAGTGGAAAGCTCAGCTAGAGGAGCGATCAACCCATGGAGAATCGACGGACGCTACTTTTTCCCAAGTGGAAAGTGAAGCGACGGCAGAGAAACCGCATAAGAAAGATGCCATTGATATCTATCTGTCAGACTATCAGCGTTTTTTGGGAGATGAAGAGTTGAGGAGAAGGCTAGAGGGACTTAGCCCTAATAGCGAAGGAGCCAAACTTGTGTTAGATGCGATTGATGTGGATAGGTTAGCGGCGAACCAAGCTAAATTCGATGAACAACTCCGCATCGCTAGAGAAAAGGAAGAACAAGTAAAGAAAAAACGTATAGAAGACAGAAAGGCAGCGGCAGTAGCAGCAGCAGTGGCAGCTGCAAAAGCAGAAACAAAAGCGGCAGCGGCAGTGGCAGCGGCAGAAACAAAAGCGGCAGCGGCAGTGGCAGCGGCAGAGGCAAAAGCGGCAGTAGCAGCAGCAAAGGCAGAGGCCGAAGCGGAAAGAAAAGCGGCACTGGCAACAGCAGAGGCAGTGGCAGAAGCCGAACGGAGAGCGACTGAAGAAACCACCCAATTAGAATTGGAAAACATTCAGGAGAATCAAGACTGCATAAATAAACAGTTAACAGCTAGTAATATGCAGATGATGAATCGATCTACTCCCAAACGACAGGGATATACATCATCTGAGGAAGGTGATACCACCGATACTGAAGGCAAGGGAAATAGATCTTGTCTAAGTAGACGTAAAAGAACATTCCACCGTCAGAAATTGCCTGATTTGCCTCCAGCTGTTAGAAGGCAACTAAATAACACCAACTTAGGCAGTACAGAACCCACAGACCAAATAATTAAAATAGAAAGACTCCCTACTATAGTAGATGAGCCTGAAATAATTAGGCCTGTTCTCGAAATCACCCCTTCGGTGATAGACACACCTGTGCTCCCTGAAGTTACCTCTAAATTCCCTCTGCATAGCACTAAGCTACCTGTGCCCCGTAGAACTGCCCCAGAGACAGTTCAAGTCCTGGGTCCCGAGCGAAATATTCATAATTTGTCGCCCGTTGTCCATCGTCCGCCCGCTACAACGTTGGCGACTCCCGCTTTGGCGGTCGAATGGGTGGACGAGGGACGGCGGGGGATGGATATCCTGCTCGGGCAGATGCAGGAGACTGTCCAGCAATTTAAGGGCACAGTAAGGGAAAGTAGACTAGAGTTGCAAGAAGTGCAGCAAAGTATCGCGCTAGAGCGCGATAAATTAGTAAATACTCAAAGAGGTATACCACCACCCTCAGTAACAATGTGTCAACCTGTTAGGTCTGAAGTATCTCATGCGCAAGGTGTGGAGCCTACACGCATATATACTGCTAGCGAAGTTGAAACTCCTATAGTGAACCCTATTAAGGGTAATTATAGACCTGTTGATAATGATATTCCATATAGAACTGATCATAATCCGAGAAATTTATATACCGATAACTCGATATTAAATAACACGATGGCCCAAGAAAGTTTTACGCGTCAAATGGCTAGAACCGAAGCCCGGCAAGCGGTAAAGGTGGGAGAGATCGTCAAGTTCAATGGAGATGAGATGAAATGGTTACCTTTTAATGAATATTACAAAGATAACATACAGAACTCTGTACTATCTAATGGAGAAAAACTTAGATACCTCATCGAGTGCTTTGAAGGATCTCCCAAGTTAATGGCGTTAAAGTTTATTGGACATCCAGACGGATTAAGACAAGTTTGGGATACACTAAACATCAGGTATGGTAATAGGACTAACATAGCTAGGTATTTATATGCGAAATTAATGGCGCCCCGAAAGTTTCTTAGCAGCGGGATTATAGAGTTTTCCGATGAGATTCAGGAGATCTGTAGACAACTAGATTGGTTAGGTAAGTCTCATGAATACCAGAATTCTATGGTTGTAGGAGCCTTAGCATCTACTTTGCCCAAGGGTGGAGTAGGTACACGCTGGGATAAGAAGGTGTTATATATGATGGAACAACAACGACGAGACCCTACCATGACTGATCTCATGTCATTCTTAGATAGAGAAGTGAAATTACAGCTCCTAAGGCAGTCCAGAGAGAAGACATTGGAAAACAAGGTAAGTGAGAAACCCGTTTCTAGGAGAAGGGTAACACCAGTATGTTATACCGACGACGGTGAAAGCCAAACTTCTCAAGGAGAGGACAGCGGGAAAGACACTGACAGATCTTATTATGTCAATAAAATGCCTAAAGATCAGGTAAGTAAATCCGAGTCTCGACCCAATGACAGAAGGGAACCGGTACAAAAAACCCTTCCTACGTCTCCTAAAAGAATTCAGGTGAGAAAGCCCGAGGAAAGAACAAGTGTGCACCACATAGCACAGGTTAAAGTAAGTAACATCAAGCCGAAATGTGTGCTGTGCGACGGGCCCCACCGTTTAAATGCGTGTGATAAATTCCTGAGGAAATCACTAAAGGATAGACGTGAAGTCATGTGGGATAAGCGGTTGTGTTATAATTGCCTCAGACGAGGACACCAACGGCGAACCTGTTACTCCGACGCAAGGTGTGCAAAGTGCGGCGCAAAACATCATATCTTGTTGCACACGGAATTCGAACGAAACAGCTCGAGTCAGGTAAGTGAGTCCGAACTACATGTCCAATTCAGTGATGTGAACGACACTGATCAATCTGAGATGGAAGGATTCTATACGGACGAGTTCTCCGACGAAAACGAATCCTGTTACTTAATAAACACCACCGCAGTGTATCGAGCACTCATGTATGAGAAAGACACAGACAGCGACCTCACCCTAACTACTTCAGATCAACAACCATCTTGGAAAGCGCCAACTTCCAATGTAGGAATCCGAGAATTTCCTGTAGTCCAGTTACGGGTCCACGGACCTCAGAAGAGCTATATAGTGAACGCCCTCCTGGACTCCGGTAGCACAGGAACATTCATCGATAAAGAACTAGCCGAAGTCATCTTTGCTGGACAACCCAAGTTCCGAACCAAGCTAAACATGTCAGGGATCATGCAGGTTTGGAATTCTACTGTAGCTGCCGACTATTATATAGGTGAGTTGTCCACTCCACAGGATAAACTAGGAGAATACAGTATAAGGTCAGTCAAAATGGTGGCAATAAAGAACTTCGCTACCACCCAAGTGGAACCTTATAATTGGGACGAAGATGATCATGTCCGACAACTTAACATCCCTAGATTCGACACCGATTATCCTGGAGTACAAATATTAATCGGTCAAAACGCGCATGAGGCGCTGGAGACATTAGAGAAACGACCTACTCAACCGCAACCACTTCAGACCTATGCGGTAAGAACTAGAGTAGGTTGGTACCTTACTGGACCTTCCCGTAGAACGCTCAGGGAAAGACTGCTTCAAGATCGCGTCTGCCAGGTGAGTGAATGGGAAGACGATACTAGTGAGGGAGACGACCCAACTGAGGGAACACCACACTCCTCAGATAATGACAATCTTAACTCCAATGTAGATCAATGGAGATATTGCCCCAAGACGATGAATATAACTGACATCGCTTCCAGAGGAGCAACTCCTCAAGAACTGACAGATACTACAGACCGGTTAGGTGAACCCGACTTCCTGAGTAAGGAGGATGAATGGCCTCCCCATCTTACTCCGACTGAGATTAGACCAGCCAAGGGAGCGGAGAAAGTTAAACCTAAAACCCGGACGGGTGGAGCGGAGTTATTTGAACCCGGGATAGATCTGTCGGTATTACATATTGCCAGGGACGACGCCGTGGATCTGGACCTCCCCACCGCGAGTGGATCCTTCATGAAGATCAGAGAGAGCGATTGGAGCTCTGGAACATCAGACGTCTCGCAGGGACTCTCACCTCTCCTGCAGGGAGCGACGGACCACTATAGCTCCTGGAATCGGCTTTGTAAGGCCGTCGTGTACTTAGAACGATGTTTCTATCGTCACTATTCCAGGACGAAGAGGAAACCTGGAATTGTATTCGGGATGCAGCGACTCAATCACCCAGTCGGTCGTTTGTGTTTACCGGAAGGGAATGGAGGACTCTCCGGAAACTGTGGAAGGCAAGATTCTCTTCCCACGACCACCTCCCTAATCCTTCAAACATCTAGGGACTCCATAACGTAACAACATATGGAGTGGGTGTGTGACTCTATTATTTTATATTATTTTATTATTTTTATATTTCTGTATGTATTACTATGTAATTTTATTATAATCGTTTTCTTTAATTTTATTCAGTAGAATGTTATTTTAGCGATTATTTAGTAGATTAGTGCAATATATATTCGCGTTTATTACTTAATTACGTATATATTATATTTAATGCGACGGCAAGAAATAATTCTTTTCCTCTTTCCTTACTGTCCGTATCATATTATAAATACGTGACTACAGTAAGATGAAATGTCCGTACTTATTAAAGTACAATAAAGCCACTACTATATTTAAGTATTATTGGTAGGCAGAGTATTAGGAATGCAAAGTTCAGATCCTCGTGTCTCGGCTAAACCAAGCTCTGGGTAGACCTTGGAAACGACTTGCCTCTTCACACTGACATTGCTTCGTGCGATATTGCTCTCATACCGTATATTAAATAATACATATAGTAGCTCTACTTTTTGTTTGTGCTAGAACTATAGGCCATGTACGTTATGGGACACCAGGGAAACTTGGGGGTCCTGGAATAAACAATTATTATTATTATTATAGTAGCGTGATGTCCATTTAACAGTAGCGTATAACGCAAAATAAATCTGTTAAACCCTTTGACCATCTGTAATTCTAGTCGATTAAGATATCGTGGCACCCACCGATATACTTGAAAGACAAATTCTAGAATCAGTGGTTAACGTCCCCAGACAAGTTCTGGAATAAATCGGTGCCCATCTCAAATATTAATTATTTAATATTTGCAAATCTAATAAATCAAAATCTGTAAAATTCAGATCCTTCAACAATTCTAGTCAATTAAGATATCGTAGCATTTACCGATATTCTTAAAAAAGACAATTGTCATAGAATTAAGGATCTTGTGTCCCTAGACATGTTCTAGAATCAAAATATGTCCATTTAATTATCAAATAATAAAATTTCAGGGAATAAATTTAAATTCATGCCTTTTAATGAATTTAATAAATTGCCATTTTTACGCAATTTATAAAGTTCCCAAAATTCCATTAATTAATAGATCAAGGGAGCGGAGATTTATCTTATCATGCGTATGAGTGTGTGAAAGTCTCCCAAACATAGTCAATAGCCGATAAAATTCATAAAGTCATGTATAAAACAGAACATTGACTATTAAAGAATACTATTAAATAACATCCCAGATCTGTATGCATTGGAATTACTCTAATTCTACCGCTAGCTTTGCATAATGTCACCATAGCAACAACCACGCTAGAATTAGAATTGAGTTAAAAGAACAATAGAAAGCTTGTCCCATTGAATAGCATAGGGAATAAATAGCGCACTACTAGTATCCAAGGATACATAATAATACAGTGACATTCTGGAAGGCATTGACTAACGGACAAATGGCCCGAATGTGTGTAGTTGTGACCAGTTGTGTGGTATTTGTGAGTTTATAGGTGAATGTTACTGCTAAAGTGTCTTTACAGTAGCTAGTCGCAATCGTAAAAGTAACCTAACTCTCCAAGGAAAACCTGAAGTACATCTAAGCCTTTGGGACGGACAGTTGAGTGACTTGTGCCGGTTGTCGTTGTCGTTGTGCGGCTACGTCGTTGGCGAAAGTACAGCGGCGACGACACATCGGCGCTGAGGATCTCGTACTGTCCGGGGGTTGATTGGGGTAGGCAGCGACGCCCGCTCGCCTAAATATAAACTCATTATAATATGGATAAACTCATATATAGCAGACATGACGGAGTTGATAGAAGATGGTCTTGGTATCGGGGAGCGATATACTCTACTTTTACAAGCGTTTGTTGATAGCTTAATACGCGGCGACGTTAGTCCAACTGCTGCAGAGGACGATGGTCGTTATATCGAACCGACAATGTCCCAAGTGCAGCTCTCGCGAGAGTTGGACTATAGAAAATTCGCTGCTCGATATACGCAGCGTAATGGTACGTATATGGGCTTCTTAACTACTGGTCATCCTATCGATTTACACAATACGGACTATGTCGACTATATATCCTGCCCAGCGGAGTCGGAACCATAAACTGAAATTCGAATGCGAAAATTCTATTCGAAATCGACTCAAAAGAAAAGACACTAAAGAAACAAATAAACGCGGTAACTCCAACGTATATTTGGAATTCTTGATAGAAGCATTGTAACAACAAATAAATATCACCCGCGTTTCCCCTACCAGACGTGCGTCTTTGGTATTATTACGGTAAATGCCCTAGACCCAGCCAATAAACGGAAAGACATAAACATCCACGGAAACGTTGTGTTAAACACAGTTGTGTTCGTTATATTTACTGGAGTTTCGAGCGAAACTTGTTTGACGTATCACCTATGCTCACTCGGCTCTAACGATCCTAGAGTAAACCTACGATCAGAGTCCCGGAATACTCGGTCAAACCTCCTCATTCCTTAGTTGGACCTCAGACCTGCGATCCTGGTGGTGTCGTGGATCCTCGCGGACGGTATTCACTGTTCAAGATCTAGTGCTACCCTAACAATTAATCGGTAACACTCCGACAGTGATTTCTAGCTAGCCGCCCATCTTACCTAGCTGGATTATGACGCGGACACCTAATATCACTATCCAACCGTATGGTCGTCCCGTTTAACGCGATACAACCCTTCATCAAGGTGAAGGAGAGCGTTGTACGAAACGAGTTAAACGCTATTCTATAAAGATCAAAAAAGAAACCTGCGTTTGTTCAGATAAACGTAAGTTATAACAGTAAGTCCAATCGATAAACGAATTGGCCTTATTTCAGTTCGATTGGGAAACCTCGAATCTCACAGAAGATATCAAGCTTAGAAAACCCTATTCTCTGCGAGAGTTTTGGACGAACGTATCCCATGACAAGCGGAGGAAAATCAGCTCGAGGAGAAGCATATCGAAACGGCGGATACCCCGACCATAATCCTACACCTTCTGATGCAATCATATTGCACCCTTCACACAGGATTTATAGCCCTCCTAGTAAAGTGGCTCCCCCCAAAGAGAAAAGGACTCTTGCTAGCCTCAAGAAACTGCGTAAACGCCGTCTGCGTAAGAAAGACTAACTGTTTAGAGTATCTTTATATTTTAGAAACTGTGATTTGTTATATTTTATAGACTTAAATCCCATTTTCTGGGAGCGGTGTAAAAGCTTTTGCGTAATTAGCCGGTTATTATCCCCATAAAGTACTCTGTGGTTGGTTTACCAGGCATAAAAAGGCCGTGTCCTTGCTGTACTGGTGTTTTGGAGGACATAAAAGCCATTTCTTCTGTATTTGTACTTTAGAGGACATAATCTGTAATTTCGTGACGTAAAAGGCTCGATACTCTTGAAAACAGTGTCGCTACCATGACGACGGCTAACGGCTGATATTGCCACGTTGCAACTTTCTGTATCTGCCAATAGAATTTGAGTTAGCTTTGATTTTGACCTATCACAGAGCTACTGAACTGAATTTTCCTATCTCACTGCTCTTTCTCTGTGTTGAACGGGAGCTTCGTGGAATAAGGGTAGCTGGTATTCTTATAGTTATTCTTATCAGTGTTGTTGGTGATTCTAAGCCAGGAAGAACGGCTTTAGAGTATTTTGTGCTTTTCTGCTTTAGCCCTACACTAGTAGGCTTAATTATAAGGACATATATCCGTTATCTGCATACTGCATACTGCAGTACTGCATACACTGCATACTGTGTAACACTGTGCATACTTTATATTGTTATACTGCTATTTACTGTCAGTTCTTCATAATATGGTTGATGAATTATTATATTTGGAATAACGACAAATAACCCCGAAAACCCAATATTCTTGATATACCGAAGGTAAGAGAGAAAGGTTACAGATAAATGATTGCGACCTATGTTGAGTGGTTTGAAGTGAATCTAATGTTATTTGATAGACCCTACATGATTCGGTCCGTGTTCCTTTTATATGTGACTAAAATCAGTGAAGATCGGCAGATCAGTGTGCAGTATTGTGCAGCATTGTGTATGAGTGAGACTGATAACGAAGCATTTCCTAAAGAATGCGCCATATATGTGAATTGTAACTAAGCCATATCGTTGTGAGTAGTTTAAGTCATAACTCTGTTTATATAGATAGAGCGCCACGTCCTAAAGGAATTGTTAATATTCCCTGAAGGTGAATAATATTGTCAGAGATTATATAATACTGTCAGTCGAATAATACATTAGGCTTACATAGCAATAAAATTAAGCCGTCGAACCCAATCTCCCGGGAATATCCAGCGGGTGAATGATCGCGCACAGATTGGTTTCGACTAGTGTAGTGAATCAAATACTTGTTAGAGGCTAAAGCGATTTATTATCTAGAAGACATCCTAATTTGGCGGGTTAAACTGCCAAAGGTCTGAAAGCGCGAACATACTTATATAAATAAATGTCTTATTATATAGGTATTTGTAGTTTAAGATAGATGATATGTAGATAGTATATATTGGACATTAATTAATTGGATGATATAATGGAATATTATTTGATGATTAATTATTATTCGACGTCAAACTGGATCAAATACATACCAATGAGAACTAAACTTGGAATAGGAATGAGAGGAATGTTATTTTCATTCAATCTGTTCGAAAGATTGTAAAATCTTATCTTATCATGAATATTTCCTTAACACTTTCTATTCCAAGTTATTGCTTTCAATATGGAGTTAAATTTTTTACTTGTATGAAGAAGATGGGACATCGATCAACTTAAGTTAATTGATATCAATCATATTAATATAAACTTGAAGTATGTAATCTCAATATACATATACATCTCTCAAGCGCCTACGTGGTCAATACGCATCACCATGGACACTGGGGCGTTTAGTCGTTCGTTGATGCATATGGAAGAACACAGTATGGTCCTTACCACCATTACCCAGTTTTCCTGGATTCCGTTTGAGAGATTTCCTGGTGAGCTGCGGTTTCCTTTCGCAGCACCCCAGCTACCTGGACAGAGCGTTCCTTCATATCCATTTCCCTGATCACTTCATTGCATTGTATTAGAGAAAAATATTTCCAAGATACAATTTCATTTCGCAGTTTCCTTCGATTCCCCATCGAAGAACCGCTTTATTGTTGATGTCGGTTTTACAATGTACAGGATGTCGTTCGGTGATTATCTCATGGCCGAACTGGCTCGGGTAGAATATTACATATAGTTAAATTTTATATAAATTACTAACTGTTAGTAATAATGTAATTAGTTGGTATTAGCATGTAATTTGTAAATATTTTACCCAGAGAGCATTTTGTAATTTTTGAAGTTATATTATGGTGGTGGTTGTTTGAATACGTACAGTACAGATCATACATAACGGAAAAATGTTAACTTTCAGTTTTTTGACACTTTAAATTTTGAATGAGAACAAGAATTTTTGTTAAATCAGTTTGTCCAAGAAAAAAAAAATATAAATACCGTATATAAATTGGCGATATGAAACGTAACCACTCTAAGCTGTCGCTTAGGCAATGTTGTATCGTCCTTTATTTGTTGTTTGTCCTGTCCGTTCAGTTCACCCTATACCCTATTACTTTTATACAAGGTTTTAGGGAGGGGTTTTTTAAAACAAGATGTTTATGTGTTGTGATGTTCAAGGTTTTAACCACATTTCCAGTGCGGAAGATTCCTTTTTTAAATCCAATAACTGTATTGTTCATACATTGCATGATAAGCAAGCATGAGTAATAAACGTTTCTAAATCACTTAATATAAATAAGTAGCAGGCAGGGTCGATGGCTACTTTTAACAGAATTCAGAATGAATACTGAGGGGGACTGTCATGGATTACGTGGGCCATCTCCCGATTGCATTTCAATTTACATTTTATAGTCACTCAGCCGACCTTTATAGCTTATAGTACAACCATCCTTTTGGATAGATACAGTAGTTTATGATTCATAAACCATATGTCACCGGTACTGAAGTTATCTCCAGTATCGCTGATTGCGGATTTCTCATTGTCACGGTGTCTGCCTGTCATCGTGCAGTCTGTACTCTTTGATTAATAGCGGACATACTGCATACCGTGATTTATGCATCAATGCAGACGCATTGATGCCCCTTTCATTATTATATGCAAATTAGGCTACTCTAGTACAGACGTACTTCAGTAACCTTTATCAAATGCGTGTCTCCCCATAAGCTCGCATCGCTCTTTTACATTTAGTTGTATAGTTATTCCAGTATTCAGGACAGCAGGACTAGGTGCTAGGATATGCAGTTACCGGTAGCTCTCCGGGTGTAGCTGTTTAGACATATATGTATTACAGGATAAAGAATATATTATTGTTTAGTTTTTATGTATTATCTATGCATTGGGTAGGAGTGTGAACCCCGCCAGCCTACTTTCACCATCCACCTATCTGCCTATCCCATACCCATACAGCCATACCCGTCCTTATTTGGTAGCACTGTATTTTACATTTACCTTATCCACTGATCTATGCGGTCCTTTGTAACGCATTTCCCATTCAACTATCCAGCTATCTGTCAACCTTACTGTGTATACTAGGATGCATGAAAGGGTCGTCAACCCTTTATTATACCATTACCAGATTATGTACTACCATACGTAAACTACATTTAGCTTAGCGAGCTCAGATTTCCTATATAGTGGCGTTAGCCACCCGGCATCCGGGACAATTGGTTCGGTTATTAATACATAGTCTCCTCTTTGGAGGCTCCGAACTGTTCTGTACCATTTAGATCTGGTGGATATTGTGGGAAGGTAATATTCCCGCCAATATTCCCAGAATGTGTACACTAAAAACTGGGTTTTCCTCCAGCTTTTCCGACTATATAAGTCGCTACTAATGGGTTCTGATGCCGGTACAAGAAATGGCGGACTCTGCATGACCAGGTGATTTGGTGTCAATGTAACACCATCAGGTAACATAGCTATCGGCCTCGAGTTTAAGGTATGCTCGATTTTAATGAAAGCTGTTACCAGCTCATCGTCTGTCAGCTGTTTATTCACAGGCATCGTCTTGGCTATGGCCAGTTTTATGGAGCAAACAAGACGCTCCCAACTTCCAACTCTCCAGGGACTTTCTGGGGTGTTAAAATTCCACTCTATTCTCTGCGGCAAAAGTGCTGCAGATATTTCTTTGTTCTGTGCCGCCCTATGAGCTGCGTTTAGCTCGCTATCTCCTCCAACAAAGTTGGTACCTTTATCAGAGAAGAACGCTTTTACTACTACTACTACTACTACTAGGATCGGCATGCTGCATTGCAGCTGCATTTTTAAGAATGCTGTGCCGGCTTGTCAACAAAATTGCACCGCCACAACTCCCTATCACCCATGACATGATATCTGGGAGTACAGACTCAGACACTTTTACTTCTATAAAGTTATCAGGCAATACCCTGTCATTATTGAGGAGCCTTTCAAAGTGGGCCTTCCAACCATTCAGGCGATCGGCTGGTGATTCAGCCTTAACCTTGGTGGTTGGTTGACTTTTCCGCCCAGTAAGCAAGTTGATCGATTTCCATGCCTGGGATGACTACCTGCTGTCGTCAGCATCATTGATGGCATCAACCTGTTGGTTTATTAGCTCCTGTAGATTAACAGAGTACTGCCTGTTCAGGGACCTAGATGCAGCCTTAACTGCATTCTTGGCCGCTGTAGTCTGTTTGAGTCGGGACTCTTTCTGCGCCTTATGAAGGTCATTTCGGCACTTCTGAATTTTGTTGTCAGTCCAGGGGGCCCTTTTCCTGCTTCGAGGGAATACAGGAACTGTTTCTGCAGCTGCTAACTTAACTGCTTCTGTAAAGGCAGTATAGCCCTCACAGTGATCTGCCGCCTCAGAGGCAAGAGCCTCATACCTGTTGCTCAGCTGTGGTGTGAAGCTGGATCTCACACTTGGCTGTTGCAACAGAGAGGACCAGTCATGTTGCGGCAAGGCAGATTTAGTTGTTCTGCTAGCACGCAGACTAAGTCTTACCTTGGCCACAATAAGGCGGTGATCACTGGAGAAGGGTCGAAGTGTAAATGCATTACAGTCTTGTATAGAGCTCCTGTATTTCCTACGAAACAGAATATGGTCTATCTGGGACTTGTGACCACTGGGTCCACTATGAGTCCATAGCTTTCCAGTTCGCTTCTTGAACTGGGTTCCAGCCGAAAACAATCCATTTCCAGAGATAAAATCCTGAAGATGGACAGAATTTCGGTTAACACTATTGCTATAGACCCAGGGCGATGTAGGTGATTGATGCAGACTTGCATTAAAGTCTCCCAGAAATGTTAAGAATGCATGCTGATCCACTCCATCTGTAGCTGCTTGTAGATTGTGGTAGAAATTTTCCACCTCCTCTACAGGGGCAACACTAGTTGGAGAGTAGCACACAATCAGAACCACCTTAGGAAACTTCTTAGCCAGTCCTCCAGAACATGAGAAGTGGCAACGGATGATGCGGTTAGAGATTTGGTCTATTTAGTCCAATGCTGCATGTGCAGTTGGATTCATCAATAGACCAATTCCACCATTGCCACTATCATCTGCTGACGTGAGGGCAAGTCGCCAACCGCCCCCCATGTCCTTAATCAGAACCTCATCAGTCTGTCCAGTCTGCATTCGGTGCTCTTGAACACCCACTGCGCTAAGAGAAAGCTTATCTGCCAAGGCAGTCAGCTCACCTTGTCACATTGGGGACCCGAGTGTTACGGTGTTTACTGAGGCTAGTCTAGTGACTTGCCTCAGATTCTCCAATGGCTTTGTTGGTCGGGGTGGAACATGAGAGTAGCCTCCAACTCCAGAATCCCTTTTCCCATCACAATCTGGCCTCCCTGGTGACCCAGGGTTTGGGCCAGAAAGGTCATCAGGAAAGGGACTCAAAGAATTGTTGGCTGCTCTCTCTCCAGTAGGGGGTGAGACAGGCAGCCGGTCAGGAGATAACTGACGCTTGTGAGGCCGATTGTATCCGGTAATTCCACTGGCCTGTAGTGGCCGGACCTCCGCATTACTAATATAATCCATAGTGGGGGTTGGGGGGTGCTTTTTTGCCGAGTCAGCTCTCGGGGCAAATACCACACCCTGGTTTGCCATTCCACAGGGTGGGTGTCGCAATGGAGTCAGATATGAGGCCCATCACCCATATCTACTCTGGCGCACATGACCCACCATTGGCTGTTGCAGCTCATCTGCTGGGTCATGCCCTGTACCCTTGCTGCCAGGTGCAGGTCGCAGTGAAGTGCTCTCAGTGTGGATATGACAACACTCTACTCCTGACCAGCCATTGGTAGATCACCATCTGCCTGGTCAGGCCATATACCCCTGCAGCCAAGTATATGGGTCCTTAATCCAGGACCAAGGGCGTCCTTATCCCAGAACGAAGGGTGTCCTAGTTACAGGACCACATTTGCCCTAGTAAGAGGGTCTATGCAGCTACAGGTGGCACCTCCTTTATGATGCATGGAGGTGGCAAGTTTTCTTGATCAATGACCTAGAATACCTGACCTGACCAGGGCTTTTACTAACCCTCTCCTGGCCATGAATCTCTTCAAAGCCAGGAGTAGAGATTTGGTCGACATGTCTGCCACACGTTCTATGTGTACGGCCTACTTGCCATACATATTAGTAACACACCCCACCTCTTGTGAGTAGGCCGTCCACTCTTTGCCTCAATCGGCCAAAACGATCTACTCCCGTGTTTGTAAAGGGTGGATCATATGCCTGTACTCTCGCCTTGGGGAGTTCAGCCATTTCCTGTTCTAAAACTCTAGCGTTTACTCTCTTGCAGACCAGAGAGGTGTCGTACATTGTACCTACCGCCCTGCTTGGCTGCAACAGAATAAATCGCTGTCTCGCTGCCAACAAGCAGTGTAACCTTCCTGCGTGATGTAACCTCTTATGTATATCCCATACAATCGCTCTTTGCAATTCTATTGGGTGACTAGGGATTATTACTGAGAACCTAAACTGTGAGTTTATGTCGACAGTCTGAATTCTTGATCGATGACAAATCAAACCCTTATGTATTAATGGGCTCCATTTCTTGACGGGTTTATAGAGAACTGGTCGTTGAGCCGATAACAGATAGAATTCTTTTGGGAAGGCACACATTTGATAATGCCTCAATTGTTTTAATTGTGCTTGATTGATCTCCTCCTCTGTCAGAGGTTGTTTCAACTTCCGAATTCGCTCACTATTAGTACTCGTTTGATCCCCTAAATGCTTCGTATGTTTTAAACAAAGGAACGAAACATATCGGCTTAACCACGTGGTTCTCTTACAAATAGTCAGCCAAGAGGCGGACGAGTTTAGCAATTTGTCATAAATACTACATGGCTCTAGTGCCGGTGACGGTTGCGTACTCGCTAATGGAATCTTCGAATCCAAACCCGCAGATTTGGAAACCTAAGGCTCCATCTTGGTGGTTATTTGCTGTCCGTCACTTACTAACTGTGACCCTTGCGCAGTCGGTAAGAGTGGTTTTATGTCATAACTTACCCTTCTGGACCTTGTAGTCACATATGTCTCTTGCTCCGACAAGTCTCCGGGCCGCTCCAGTGATTCTTCAGGCTGTTCCAGTGATTCTAGTTTGACCTTTGACTTAGACTTGGAAACCTTATCCAACTTGACCTCTGCATCTATCGGCATCGGGTTGGTAACAATCTTCAGCCGCTCTGGCCAATGCTCCTGTGTCCTCGTTAGAAAATCCGGTCCATGTAACCAAAACTCCTGAGATTCTTCCTGACAGAATTCTGCTGGCATGGCACCTTGTGAAGTTATGTCGGCAGGGGTTAACACTCCTGGACAATGTCTTCATGGTTCCTTCGTCGAAAAGTCAAAGATCTGGGCATGTCTGTTGGCTACAAATGTCTTTAGTGCAATATTGTCAGCTGCAATATACACTAGCACCAAAGATGCGTCCGTCCAATAAAACAATGTCAAGGTCATGTCTAATTCCTCTCTTATTTGTTTACTCACCTCGACTGATACCACTGCTGCCTGCAACTCTGCACGAGGGACAGTCATGTATTTGACTAGAAGTCACAAAGGCCGTCTCAAACTTATCCTGACTTACCTCTCGGTGAAGGTAGGCTACCATACCAAAGCCGGTGTCACTCGCATCACTAAATAGGTGCAGTTCTAAATCAGCTGGAAATACCAGCTGATTCGGAAAGTAGGAGCGGGGTACATCTATATTTTTCAATAGATGCAACTCGGCTTCCCACTCTCTCCACTGCTTCGCATGTATTGGAGATATCGGCTCGTCCCATTCTGAGTCGGACAGCCATATTTTCCTCATACAGATTCGCGCTTGTAATATTACTGGACTGATAAAGTTCATTGGATCAAATAGTCTGCTCATGGTTGACAAGCAGATTCTCTTAGTCAAGGTTTTATCTGGGCTACTGGGCTCAAATCTCACACTCACCTGGAATTTATCTGTATTTGGATTCCATCCGAGTCCCAGTACTCGCGCCATAGGGATAGGTTCTACACCTAAATCGATGTCTCAGCTCCCGCGATCCTTCACTGGGAACGACTCTAATAATGCCTCTGAATTAGTGGTGAATCAGAGATACTTGGATAGATGGACGCCAGAGAACAGGGGTGAGTTCATGGACTTTCTGGCGGAACACGTGCGCAAGCGATGAAAATGATCCTGTGGGACGCTACCAGGGGGAAGCAGGAGGGGCACTCGGAAGGGCCACCTGCAAAGCATTACCGGGAGTTGATAACACCAGTGCCCAAAGAACCAACAACGGGGATTAGCAAGACGGTAACGGCAAGAATGAGAAGTCTCAGGGAGGAGAAGCCAGAGGGAAGAATGCGGCCCAGACAAGACGATGACAGGGGGAAAGAACTAAGATGGTTCCCGAAGACAGGAGGAGCAAACTAGAACTCAGAGAGGGAGACGTGCGCGTGCCTGGAAGGCACCACATGTGGGATTAAAATACGAACTCCTAAGTTCAAATAATTAAGTGCAATTAGTATGTACGTATGTAGATAATCAATATAATCAATATGAATATATAATCAAAGTAAGTACTATAGTCATATTTAACCTTTTCCAATTAGCTACTGGGATTGGGGACCACTTGACTAGGATAATTGGACGAGACTTTAGACAGATCTCACTGACATGGTGCATGCATGCATGAGACCCGATGAGAGGAAGGAGAATGGGAACAAAAGTGGGTTGAGCACGAGGGAAGTATGGAGAGGAGGTGTTAGCGTGTGAGTAATAATGTGAGTAATAAGTGCAATTCAAGCGTGGGGAGCGAGCAGTGAGAGGGGAAGAGTCCCAAAGGACCCAAAGTGAGAGAATAAGGGACAATGAGGTCCATGAGAGAGAGAGTAAGGGACAGCGAGGTCCGTGAGGAAGAGGTTGGACATTAGAGTGACATTCGAGTGAGGTTGTGGAAAATTGTGTGAAGAGAGAGCACAATTGTCTCAAACAGAGACACCAGATACCTTGGTTCAACATAGCTCGCGATTGCACCAAGGAAGGGTAGTAATAACATACCCAGGGGAGGCGGTCAGGAAAGCCGACCCCGAAAAAAGAACTCCACCACACACCCGATATTAGATTGGGTTCCAGCGGAATTGAAGCGCACTTAAGGTTGATGCTATCTTCTCACCGGGAAGATAGCATGGGGGGGAGTGTAAGTGGATTCAATTCCCTTGCATTATCCACCCGAAAATGGGACCAGTGGCATTTTACCAATATAGTTAGCGATACGAGATTACCAATAATAATCTCGCCTCATAACCAACTTTGGGGGGGGGCGACACAAGCCCTAAAGCCACAGAGAGAGGTGAGAGGTCAAACCACCTCGGAGGGAGAGCACAGCTAGTAGAGGCTAGCGGCGGTGGGAAACACTCACAGGGAGTGCCAAAGTGACAATTAGTATAATAGCCAACAGCAGGGAGGGAAGCACGTGAACAGAGATGGGAAAGCATCCACTGGGTACAGAAGGCCAAGTAGAGTAAGAGGTGAAACCAATATCTGTGTGTATCAATCATGTAACTCTTCTGTATTACTGATTTACCGGTCAGTTCATTAATCACAGAGTTGCAGACCGGTCATAGTTTTCGACATTCACCAACATCACCGATCAATATCTATTACTGATTCACTGCTGTCATTCTGTATTGTGATATCAATTACGTACTGATTCTGTGCTATTATCATTCGAAACATTAACATTGAGAAACACAAACTCTGTTATTTTCCCCGACAGCCTTCGGCCAAAACGACTATAGCTCAACAGCCCCAGCAGAACGGTGACGCGTACTAAATCTAACCCGGTCGGGATCTATGATCCCGTCACAGAATAACTGGACACGAATCGCCTCACAAGCATCATTTTATCTCCCGACCGACCACCAACCGCCTGTTTTTGGAGAGAGGGTGGCCAACATTTCTTTGAGTTCCTTTCCTACCTGGTGATACCCATTTTCACACCATTATTGAGGCCATATTGTAGGGGGGGGAGGGGGGGGGGGGGGTTCTGAAGTAGGAGACTACTCTCATGTTCCACTTCGATCAACTCACGATCACTCTTGACTAAAAGATGAATAACCAAAATAGATATACACACCCGGTGAATATAACCGGAAGTTTGATAGCTAGGTACCGGGTTCGAGCCCCAATAGTTGATATTGTTCGCTATGAAGAGTGTCATCATATATTATATTATATAAAATTACAGAGAGAACGCATGTGTAGTTAGTCATGCATTGCTTCTTACCTCTAATAAATGTGAGAATACTTAATTCAAACTCAGTTATATCGTCGTCATCTAAATCTTCATCTATAAAATCGCTATCGGAATCCCCTGCTGTGTCCATAGCAACAGGAGTAACAACTTTGGATCGTTTATCCTTCCATTCTATGGGGATATCGATTTTCGCAAATGGAGCGGCGTACTCCATAGTAAAGTTCTTCAACCAATGGGGAACCCTGCGGTGTCCGTTGTTGGACCCGTAGTTAATACCCAAGGCTATAATCGTGACAATGATAGAGACATTAACCATAATTACTTGGGCCACAAAGAAGTTGCCCACAATAGGATATGAGTTAGCCGAGGCGGGCATTGTATCAGACATAATCTGCATGGAAAACTGCATGGTAACGAAAATAGTCACTGCCAACGTCATTCTTTCACCGGATTCCGAGGGGAGGCAGAAACAACAAATGTTGAGAAAATACATGAACATGGCCGGGAGAATGAGATTAAGGATTGGTAGTAGTGGACGGCGACACACAGGAATTACTATCGAATATTCATTAACTTTTTTGTTCCTAACAACATCTTGCAGAATACCTTCCGCAATAATCCTCCATTCTGCACTATCTCGAAAATTTGGTACACCATAGCCACCAGGGGGATTCTGTATCTCCACTTTATCAAACTCCGATTGATGAACTTCCCACTGGACAAAAAGTGTTTGATCGTCGAATGGATACAAAGTGGTTGTGAGAGTGGTGCTGATCGTGTAGATACCCAACTTGGACCAGGTCACGTGACCATATCGATCAACTACGATCTCTATTGTATACTCTTCCTTTTTGAGTAAATTGTTTATCAATACCGGTGGAAGCCAAAGATCGTCCTCTTGCAAATGAAGATATTGTATTGATTCTGGAGATTCTGAAGACACAATTTTCGTTCTATTGTTGAAATCGTACCATCTCAGATAATAATCGTACCACTCTACCCGGAGTTCCACTTGCACTTGCCAGGTTTCGGTTCGCATTTCAATACCAACAATCTCCAGCATATCGACGTGTATCATAATTCCTACAGTCTGGCCGGGCTCTGCAGGCCGCACCTTTCGGTTGTAATCCGACAGAATGTTGCTATGCAACCAATGAATCTGCGCCTTAACCGGGTCCTTTAGCTGACCGTGGCAGTGAGATATATATGAAAAGGTCGCGATAACAGCTGTTAAATGAATTATATGTCCCATTAGTAATTATTATGAAATACTTCTCAACAGTAAAGCACAGATAACGGGATGGAAAATGTTATATAACATGTTAGCTAATACTGTAAAATAAATTTAATGTTCTGGAAGAAAATATTTTAGTTCGAGAATATGTTTAAATAATGTAAAGGGTATTGATAAGTATTATTCTACAAAAATGACTATTTCTATTGACTATTTCCATGACCACGTGTTACTGTGCGATTTTTTTTCTAAGTGAAACAATATACTTGTGTATTTGCGATTAAATTGCAATCACCTTGCGCCACTATCTGAGATTTGGACATAAATATGAGAAAACATTCACACAAGTAAACAATTCCAGTAGGCCTACTACATTTCGAAAAATAGCACATCATATTCAATTGCATGACTTTAAAAATAAGAATTTTTATATAAAGATTGCGATTAAAAATTTCTCTATTATTCCGAATGGTGTATACTGGATATATTTTGTAACAGCGGTTTACATAGTTTGGGGGATATAACATTAATTAATATAGGCGTTTTCCACTGTTCGTACCAACTTCTTCTAGGTTGAGGTAAAGTCAACCA